>PVKM010010936.1:0-34067 GCA_004027735.1 Carollia perspicillata
TGCTCTGCTCGTCTCCTCCCGGCGTCTGGGGTCTGCAAGCTCCGCGCCACCTACGCCGCCCGGCGCGCCCGAGCCTGGCAGCCACCTCGTGTTTTTTTTTCCTGCTGCTTTCTCTCCCCGCCGCCTGCCGACTCCGCCCCTCTTACCGGTTGGGTTGAATGTCCGAGGAATTCCGCATTTCAATTTTCTGTATTCTGGTTGTGTTATTGTTTATAAATATTTGTTGTCCTTAATCTTGGTTGTGAGAGGAGGCACAGTGCTTCCACCTACGCCTCCATCTTGGCCGGAACCTCCCTATCCTTAATTTTAATATTGGATTTATTAACATTTACATAGTTTTTTGTGCCATATTTAAGAAATATTTCTCCACTTCAAAATCAGGATATTAACTAATCAATACACATTTAACATTTTCCTACTAAAGTTTTATTTTCCATAAGTTGTCTTCAACGATTTTTGCTTATGATCTGAAGAAGTATGATTTCATTCTTTAATCCCCATTAGGATAAAAATATGGAGATTTAATATATCCAAACAATGTATACTGATTAGTTAAGTCATACCACAAAGATGACTGTCACAAATCAAATGTCTACAGGTATGGGTCTGAATCTGTAATAATTCTGTTGCATTGGTCAATTTAACCATTCTGCCAATACTATATTGTCTTAATTACTATATCTTTAAATAAGTCTTGATATCTGGTACAGCTCATCTCCTGTCATTATCTTCAGAACTATTTTAAGTATTCTTAGCTCTCTGTTCTTCTTTCTCTTGGCTTCATATAAAATTGTAAACTTTTCATTATAAATCGTAATCAATATGCTATCACGATTTATTCTGGAACTACACTAAATTCATTAACACAACAAATTCTCTTGGGGTCATGACAACTTTTCAATACTGACTCTCCTATCCATGGCTATGGTTCTCTCTCAGAATTTAGGTCTTCTTTAATGTCTTTCAAAAAAGTATTTATAAATTTCTCCATAAAAATCGTATCAACCATTTGTTAAGATATCTTTCTCTTAGTTCATTATGGTTTCATAGCTATTTATAGGCCCACAATCCCCTGACATCCTAAAAACATTAAAAAATGAAGTTTATTAGCTAATTTCTAACAAAAAATTTGTCTTGGAGTGATATGAGACTAACTAGTGAATTAATTCACCCCACTTCTAATGAATATTCACATACTGATCTACAGAAGTATTAGTGTTTTTGAGGTAGTGCAACAGACAACAAGTTTCATGATAATGGCATGTATACATAAATTCGGCATATTAGCTTCCTACAATACCAAAAAATCCCAAATACTAAAACTCACCTAGCTTAAAGGGTTTCAAATACAGGATTGTGAAAATGATCAAATACATTTCCAATTTTTTAAATGGTTTTGCTTCTATAAAAATGCAATTGGTTTTTAATCGATCTTTTTATCAGTTCCCTTGCCAATTGTTATAATAAGCCTGTAAATCTTTCTATTTACCAGAAAGATTTAACCAGGGGCCAAAAACTCTTCCTGTAAAGGACCAAATACTAAATATTTTAGGCTTTGTGGACCATACAGCCAGCTGCATCTACTCAACTATGCTACTATGGCAACAAAGCAGTTATAGGTAATAAAGCATACTATGTTCCACTAAAACTTTAGACACTGAAATTTAAATGTCATATAATTTTCACATGTAAAATATCATTCTTTTGATTTTTTCCAACATTGAAAATGTAAAACCAATCTTAGTTTACAGGCTATACAAAAACATGTGCCAGGCTAAACTGAGTCTATAGGCCATAATTTGCCAGTCCCTTATATAAAAGAAGAATCTTAACATCTTTGTTAGGTGGGATAGGTAGCAAACCAAGGCACAGAGGAGGAGGGAAACACGTCTCACCCACTAACTCAGCAGTCTTAAGCCTGGTCCAATAATATTGCCAGGTGTTCCAACTCCACAAGAAACACCATGCTAACGTGGGAGGGCAGCCCTTGAAATTCTATGTATCTTCTCCACTATCTGGGAAGAAAAACCTGTGAAACTGTGCTTTCACCCTAAGTCCTGAAAGGCAGGAGAGGGTCCACAGTGCTCAAAGGAAGAAGCCCATAAAACAACTTTGGTTAATTGCCTACCTCTGGTCACTCGCTATCTGTTAACGAGGGAGTCTCTAATGCTTACAGAAAAAGCCGGCCCATCAATAACTTTGAGTAACCGCCCCAACTTTAATTAACTGCCTTTTGTTATATATCTGTTTTATAAAATGTACAAATGGAGTACGTACGGAGCAAGATAAAAGATCTGGGCTAACAGACACCTACACATACCTAAGTTTAGGTAGTCATGTCCCCCCAGGAAAGCTGGCACCACCTTTACCTGTCAATCAATATGTAACTTCTTCACCGTCATCCCACCAACTATGTAAGTCCTCAGAACAAAGGACTCTAGCTCTTTGATGTCTGACCACAGGCCTTAGGCCACCCTGTTACCCTGTTTTGCCTGTGTCTTTCACCCCCCACCTTAGCTAGGCCTGCTCTCTACCATGAGAATTAATCACCAATAAACCCTGCTTCCACGCTAATAGATTTGCTGATCTATAATTCTTTACTGTGTCAGAAAGGAGAACCCAGTTTCTGGGAGTTTCTCCCATAACATCTTCAAAACAGTGTTCTTCCTTTCCAATTCATGAGCTTTTGACCTCTTTTTCTGCATAGGTTTTTCTGCTCATTGTTGAAGAGCAACAGTGATAGGGTGTACCTTTTATCCTGTTCCTGATTTTAAAAGAAATGAATGCTTCTGTTGTTAACACACTAATAGCTTTTGCTATAGCTTTTCTTCTATAGCTAGCTTCAGAGTATTGGTTTTTGTTTTTTAAATCATGAATAGTTGTTCAATTTTAGCAACTGCTCCCTCTAAATTTATCATATCATTTTTCTCTTTTAAGCTAACCAAGATAATTGGGATACAAAATGCTTATTATCTGACCACCAAAATGTAAAAAAAATTAGTTGGACATATGGCTACAGAGTTACAGAATAATGTCTCTTGCTAAAAGATATGGCTATCTGACTAAGCTCTTACCCACAGAGCACGAGCAGAGGAGATACAAGCCACTTCCAGACTGAGGCATAAAATAGTTCGCATGCTTCCCTATGGTTTTTCCTCCCTTCCTGCTGGCTGCAGCCCAACATAGCAGTAACTCCCCTTCAATTACAAAAACAGTAGCGCCCTAAGCAAGAAGTCCTCAAACTTCTTCTTTATATTCTTAAAAATTACAAAACATCTCAAAACACTTTTGTTTGGTGGGTTATCTATCATCAAATACCACATCAGAAATTAAAACTGAGAAAATTTTAAGATAATGATTCATTTAAATGCAACAAGAATAAAGCTATTAGACATTAACATAAATGATATAAATACAAATACCACATCAATATCTTTAACATAAAAGCACTGTAAGGCAACTTTTAAAGCCTTTTCATTTCATCCTAATGGTAATTCTCTGAGGTGATCAAAGCACATTATTAAATCAACTTTGTTTTACAATTTAAAAAACATCTACAGAAGTTGTCACTTGGCCTAGGTTATGTATCTACTCAGCATAAAGCTGGGCCAACAAGATCAGTGTAAAATATGAAGATCAAATTCAAGTTCTCCAAGCCTGCATTCTGAAATACTAAACTTTCTTCTTTTTCATTTTTGGGAGAGTGGACAGCAGGGGTGACTAATTAAACACTGAGCTAAAAAGTTTAAAGGAAAAAAAAACAATACTTTTTTTTTCTTTTCTTTAAATACATTACTTTTAATGGCTTAAAACATTTTCTTCCAGAATTTTTATGCATTAACAACACATAGTTCATACCCAGCTGTATGTACAATTTTGAATCCTTACCCTAAGGAATAAATAATCTCCACTCAATTACATTGACAAAAGGAGTTTTCCAAAGCAGTTGCAAACTTGCACATTCCTCTGAGAAATATGTCAGAGTTCCAGTTGATCATACTTACCAACTTGATATCATCAGTCTTCAATTTTAGCCCTTCTAATGAGTACAAGTTGTATCTCATTATAGTTTTAATATGTGCTTCCCTGATAACTAAAGATATTGAGGATCTTTTCAAGTGTTTGTTGGCCATTAATATATGTTCTTTTGTGAAGTATTTGTTCAAAGATTTCTCCCACTTTTAAAAAACTAGTCTTATTAAGTTCTGTAAGAACTTTATATTGGGACTATTCTTTCCCATTCTGCCTTACCATTTTTCTTATTACTGTTTTTAATTTTGATGAAATCCAATTTTTTTAATGGTTCAAACACTCTGTGTTCTTTAAGAAACTCTGCCTACCCCAAGGTCACAAAAACGTTTCCTCATGTTTTCTTCAGAAGCTTTATAATTTGGGCATTTGCATTTAGGTCTATGATCTCTATGATCCATTTAGAGCTAATTTTTGTGTAATGACAGTATGAGATAAGGGCTTATGTTCATGCTTCTCTGTATGGATAAGTTTTTGTTCTAACACCATTTGTTGGAAACAATTCTATCTTCTCATTGAATGCTGTAATAACCTTGTTGAAAACAATAGTATTTTAATTATAATATATATATGTGTGTAGTTGTATTTTTGTTCATCAATTCTATTAGCTATCCTTTCAACAGTACCACACTTCCTTATTTTTATACCTTGTGAGTACTTCCTTATTTTTATAGCTTGTGAGTAAGTCTTGAAATTCAGGAGTGTTCAAGTTTTCCAACTTTGTTCTTTTTAAAAATTGCTTTAGCTATTTCATATAAATTTTGGTTTGGTAGTTCCATATACATTTTACAACCAATCAGCTAGTCAATTTTAGTCAAAGAAGCCTGCTCAGATTTAACTGACTGGAATTGCAATCAACCTACCATTACATTTAAGGAGAATTGACATCCTAATGTTTTGTAGTCATATCTAGACAATATATACTTATTATCTGTATATTTTGGTCTTTAGTTTCCCAGAAGTTTTCAGTATAGAAATCTTGTACAAATTCTGTAAATTTATTTCTAAGTATTTTATGTCCTTGATGCTCTTACAAGTAATTTTTTAAATTTTGCTGCTAGTATATATAAAAGACAACTGATTTTTTTAAATGTAACCTTCTGTCCAACAATCTTGAATTCAGTTATTAGTTCTAGTAACTGCAAATAGAAAAATTTACTTGTTCATTTCTGATGGTTATGACTTTTATTTCTTTTTATTCTTCTCCCTCAAACAATGCATACTTTGTTATCTGCTAAGTCTTTAAAGTAATGCCAGAAAATTCCAGTAACTATAACCAATATTTTTCTTAAGAAGACAACTGTCCAAAAGAAAATTATTGAAAAAACCCCCAAAGTTTATTAGATAAAGAACATTTATCTTAAGACAAAAGGAATAAGACTTAGTCAAGAACTACATTATTATAAAACTAAGTAAAGTGAACACACATGTACCCTTAAGTAAAAAAAAAAATCTAAGGCTATATAGTATCAGCAGTGGTATCACCAGCATCAAAGCCAGGACTATGAGACAAACATTAATGCATGAACCTCTCACTCCTCCTTTTAACAGTAAGTTGTTACTTACTACACTGAGTGTATACCAACTTCTTCTAATGCTCACCATATATATCTACATTTTATATATGAGGAAATTAAGAATTGGAGAGACTGAACTAACTTAACAAATGCTACTCAAGTTAAGTAGCAGATCCAGGACAAGAACTGGACAGTTTGATCCTAGAACCCATAAATTTTAACCTTAACTACAATGTTACCTACACCTCTTCTTCACTGGCCTACATAATACTGTGCTCTAGCAACATTAGTCTAAAACAAATAACAGTAACACCAGCGGCTTTTTCTTCCCTACAACTCTACCATAACACTTGGTCTTATTCCAAAAGAAACTTAATGCTATGTAAGTAGTGGCTGAAGTAAAATAAAATAAATATACTTACTGGTTTCGGCATTTTCTTTCTTTTTGTAACCTTCTTTAAAAATTCTTCACTTTTATAAGTTCTGTTGTCACCTTCTATAAAGAAAAAGAAAGCATAATTGATCTATTATCTTTTTAATGCTTTTATTTAAACATGTATAGAATAAAATTTAAATTTAAAAATTTTTATTTATCTTTTTTAATTTTTATTCAATTTTTGGGGATGACTAGTTGATAAAATTATGTGTTTCAGGTGTATAATTCTAAAAAATTAAAACATTTTAAAATGTCGGTTTAAAGTAACAACTCATTTTATTGTAATTTTCTATGTTTTCTACTATTTCACATTCTATAAAAATATTTATAGCTGTGATTTAAAATAGCATGAGTCTCAAATAACATAATACTACAAAGCATATTGATCATCACTAACACTTTAATTAAGAGACAACACACAGCAAGGAAACAAGGGCCCAAATGCTGTCTGTTGAATCAGATTCATCTGCAAGACCCAGGCTGGCAGACACAGATAGTCAAGTTGAGGATAGGTGGATTCAAAGTCTAAAGAAAGGAGTTCAGAAATACTTTTCAACTTTTTCCTGTATTGCCAAAGACAAAGGAAATTCTGACTAATGTAAACTGTGGAAGATAAACTCTATAAAAAATGTTTCCTCTTTAAAGTTTAAAAATCCAAGCAGAGAAAATACACAAGTAGCTTATTCACCCAAAATGTACAAAAGGGCCGCAGTCTGCACAATAGCGATCTGCATGCCACTCATCAGCAAGCTAGTGGCCTTCACGGAAATGCAGACAAAACCAATGTTAAATTATATCATCTCCCCCTTTGGCAAAAGAAGTGAATCCTAATCCAGAAAAACCATCATGCTGTTGTCTTAGGGTAACTGTTCTTACAAACATCTAACAAAAGTGGTTGTCCTCCCACAAATCTACCTAAACAGTCTTAATCATTATTCCCTGTCCAGGAAAAAAATGACTGTACTTCCAATTTGAAAACCTACAGTGAGAACTATATTAAATAAATTATTACTTGAAGATCAGCTTATTTTGGTAGTATCTCTGCCAAGAAATTTTTATTCATTACACTAGCTTCAACTAAATTAATCTACAATTAAATTTCATGTTTAAAATTATATTAATTGCTATTTAAGATTTATAATTAATAAAATTGAAAATTCTTCAAGTTGAATAAAATTAAAGCATTGAAACTAAGGTCACTTCCCTAAATTTTACTCAATCACGTGCCAATAAACCTCTCTACAAAGGGAACTTCCAAGTTTCTTATCTAATACACTGGGCTGGGAAATTCAGTTGGAATATTAAACTTCTCATTTCCTAACTCTTATCATTTCCTTAACTCTTAGCTAGGAAATAGTAGATACATATTCCCTTCCTACAGTCATCTACTTTCATGAACCTAAACATATTTCAGTTCTTTTAATTACACACCCTCTTAGTCCCAACTTGCATTGCCTCAGTTCAGATCTCTCTCATCTCAGGTCTTAAAACAGCTTCCAAATGGACCTGCTTTAAGCATCTATAAGCCAGTAACTCCAAAATCTGTACATATCTCCAAAACTTGCTTGGCTAATTGTGCTTGCTCAACATATAAAGATTAGCTCAAATATAATATGGCTGGAACATTTAAATCCTTACTCTATAGGTGAGTCTGCTTTCCTATGGAAGTCTTGGTATATTTCTAGAAAGTCATTCACTATATTCTCTCATGATTTTTTTATATCTCTACTACATCTGCAGGTATAATCCTCACATTATTTCCCTTTCTGCCTTCCCTTTTAATTAATTTTGGCAGAAGTTTGCTTAGTTTATTGGTCTAAAGGCCAGCTTCCATTTTTTATTTTGTTTCTTACATTTTTCTTTTGTTAATTTCTGTCCTTTTCACCATCATTTTCCTTGTCACTTGCTCTATGGCCCATTTTCTAATCCCTAAAACTCAAAAGTTACCTAAGTAATTTCCAGTCATTTTTCTTTTCTAATATGTGCATTAAGGTCATTAATTAAGTATGTTCAAGGTTAAGGTAACTCCAAATATAAAATGATCTTCCTACTTCGCCAGTTAGAATATTTTAAAATAATCGGTATCTGAATGTGTAAAATAACCTAATGTGTATACATTTATTAGTATACTTAAATATTAAAACACATGATCTATAAAATATTAATTTAGAATATTGTTTGCTTTATCTCATGTCACAGAATACTCTTCTTCAAACTCCTAATATATGGCACATGAATTATCAAAACTGTGAGTCGAGTAAATTTTCCAGATTACATAACCACTTTTTGAATCAGTACATTATACAATCATTGAAATTTTTATTCTAAGCCACAACTACCCATTTACATAAAATATTAGAGGACTTTTTCCCTATTTGTATCCTTGGTATATATTTTAGTATCTATAATGTAGCCAGAGTCTATTATTTTTAAGTGATTTTTTTAATCCTCACCCAAGGATATGTTTTTATTGATTTTAGATACACTGATGGGCTTCTTCCCTACACCTACCACCTTCCTGCATGCACTCAGAGGAGGAACCTGCAACCTGAGCATGTGCCCTGACAGGGGATCAAACCTATACAACCTTCTGGTGTATGGAACGAAGCTCCACCCAATTGAACCACCCAACCAGGGCTTAAGTGATTTTTTTTTTAACATCAGATCTGTGCTAGATTTCTTTGCCTCTTATCAGATGAGCTCTGAGCTTTCCATACTCACATGTACTAAAAGGCACTTCAGGTCAGTGTGCCCATCTTGAACTTTTATGTTCAAGAAAAAGAAGAATATGAGAATTGCAATTAGAGAGTTCCTAAGAACACAAATTTAAATACCCTTTTCTGAAGAATATTTTTTTGAGAAAATATCTTACCTTCTAGTTGAATCCATAGAATTTTTCTCAGTCGTTACAGTGGTTTCCCCCACAGGTGTATATGTAATATTTCATTGTTGTTTAGCTCTGTTTCACTTTCTAATTATGATTTCTAATCACTACTAAGAACTTTTTAAGTTTTCAAATGAAAAGGTGAGAGGCCTGGGACCAGAATACTATCTTTTTATTATTTATTTCTAAGCTTACTACAGTACAGTCAAATAATTCATTTATATTTCCTTTATGTTTAGTACCTGGTCAGTTTAGTTTCTTTTTTTGACTGCTCCAAATATAATTAAAAATGTATTTCCTGCACTTGATAAGCTAGATCAAGCTCCAGTACTGGATGTTTTGTTTACTTTCTCTACTATCATTCATTCTAGTCTATTTAATCAATTTGAAGAAAATAGATTAAATTTCCCCAAGTACGATTGTGGACGTTTATTTAATTTCTTATAGACTGCCATTTTTAAAAGACATTTTATTAATTTACTTTTTAGAGAGGGGTAGGGAGGGATAAAGAGATGGAGAGAAACATCAATGTATTGTTGCCTCTAGTACGCCCCCAACTGGGGACCTGGCCATAACCTGGCTATGTGCCCTGATGGGGAATCAAACCAGTAAACCTTTGACTTGCAGACTGGCACTCAACCACTGAGCCACACCAGCCAAGGCAGATTGCCATTTTTAATTTTTATGCTTTTGGCTATGTTATTCGTTAAGCACAGGTTTACAATTGTTACACTTTTCCAACGAATACTTTCTTTTTAATTAATAATTTAACTGCATATAGAACTCTACACTGATGGTTATTCCCTCAGCATTCAGATGATATTCTTCTGGGATCTGTTACTGCTGATGAGAAGTTAGATGTCAATCTAACTCACTCCTCTGAGGCAATATGCCTTTCTTCTCTGCTTTATTTTTTTTTTAAATTTTAACATGGGGGTGCTCTTCAGATTTACTTCTACTATTTATTTTGTTCAGGATTTGGTAAGCTTCCTTAATCTGACAACTTACACTTTTTATAAATTCTGGAAAAGTATCAGTCATTGCTTCTTTCCCATTTTTTCTTTTTGTTTGGCAAGTCTTCTTATACATGTACTGGGTATCTTATTCCCTAAGCATGCCTAGTTTTTCAGATTTTCCTTCTATCTCTCTGCAGAACATTCATCCAATCACTAATTCTCCCCAGTTGTTTTTAATGTCCATGGGTTTAATATACCATAATAATATTATTTTTTAATTCCAGAAATTCTTTTTCACTTTTAAAAAATGTTTATCAATAATACCATATTTTATTGTATAATTTGTTTTAAATCCTCCTTTTATCCCTACAATGCTTATTTTATGTCACTATATTATTATTTTACTATTTTCAGTTCATTATAGCTTATTTTTTAGAGTTTGTAATTTTGGACAGAAAGCCCATGTCCTTCACCAATGTGGGAGTCTTATAAGCCTTGAGTTGTACATGTGTCCTATAAAGGTATTTCAGATTTGCTCCTTCCATAGTACAATAAATTTTAATTGTCCTAGACCAATTTTTACATTTTCTCAAGCAAAACAATCCATCATTAAAGTTTTAGGTTTAAAAACAGAGCTCTGCCAACATAAAAAAATATATTATCGATCAATACACATGAAACCATGTTTTTACACAAACTAAGTTTTTTACATCTCCAAAAAGCCTAACTATCAGGACCTAACCAAGGTCTTTGTAAAGACAGATACGATTAACTTCTAAAAGAAGCTTCTAAAAATGTTTCTTTTCAGACCAGTGTTCTCTCCTAAAAGTCAAGTTAGTCTCCAATCTGTCTTACTTCAGTTAATTACAAATTATCTGGGAAGAATAATACAGTTCTACCTCCTCATTTACCAGATGAACATAAAGTGATTACTTAACAATGCCTTGTATTTATATAATTGTATATTCTTATGCATCACTTAATTTTCTATTAATAAAAATTAGGAGACAGACAAGTAGCATATGGATACTTCCTAGTTAAAGAAGCATCGCATAAAAGTAACTTGTCCTAAATCACATGGGTAATAAATAAATGACCAAATGGACTTTTGACAACCAGAGTCCAAAGCTCTACTATATACCAACCTGTCATCTTTTTGTATTAAAAGTGGGAAAATAATTTCAATTGTGAATATTTACTCAAATAAAAGAACAAATGTGTAAATGGTATAGTTACAAAGATTCTGGTTACAGTGCTATTTATAAAAGTGTATGTAAGACTGAGAAATTAGTAAAGTGAATACTGAGAGGTTAGTTAAGAGGTTAGATATATCTGTAGGCTTTGCTAGGCAAAAATACAGCAATGAAAATGTTACCAAAAAATATTAAATGACATGGCAAACTATTCAAACAACTGAGTAAAAAGGCAGATTACAAAACCTTACATGCAGTATCATATTTCTTTTTAAAAAGTATACCAAGACCAGAATGATCACACTCCAAAATATAAAGAAGTCTCTAAGGAATTAGAATTAATCTATAAATTTCTAAAATAATAATGTAGAGCTGTAACAAGAAAAATAAATTCCTCAAAATGAAAGAACAAAAATGTAAGTAAATAAATTAAAGGTGGACTATAAATTCACCATACATTTAATAAAATCTAAGTAGGTTAATCTTTCTTTCAAAAACAGACTTAAAAAAAAACAATTCCATGGATGGCCCTGGAGAACATTATGCTGAGTGAAATAAGCCAGTCAGAGAAAGACAAACACCATATGATTTCACTCAAATGTGGAATCTAATGAACAAACTGAACTAAAAAAAACAGGGACAGACTGAGAGAGAGAAAGATGACAGGTACTGGGGTGAAGTTAAACAGTAGAGGGATGAGCAAAAAGAAAAAGGCCTCATGAACATGGATAACAGTGTGGTGATTCCAAGGGGGAGGGAGGTATAAGAGAGTTAAATGGTAATGCAAAAAAATGCAATGAAGATTTAAAAAATACAATTCTAGTTTCAGAGGAAAAATAAGACTAAGGAAGATATAAAGGTTATGATAAAAACAGACTAATATTTTATTTAAAATCCCAACATAGGAAGAATAAAATAAACATCAAAATTAAGAAATAGAATAGAAAAAAATATACAACAGCTATAACAAAATGTTACTATGGAAAGTAAAAAATAAATATAGAAGGATATCACTTGGACCCCAGTCAGTAAAATGGTTAAGTGAGAAAATCTACCAACAAATCTTATGGAAAATAAAAAGCACAACTGTCCTACTGATTGAAACTAAAAATCAAAATGACTTTACCTAAAACCTGTATAATTTTGTTAAACAGTGTCACCCCAATAAAAAGTAAAAATCAACATTAAAAAATGCAAAATGACTTTAAGGTATTACTGATTACACACTCATTAAACTATCAAAATAATTATTAATTATGCATGTAGTACTGACGACTCTGTGTTGGTAAACAAGTATGCTGCCAGTAGCACCATAAGTTGGCTTCAAATTTCGAAAGTAAATTGTCAAAACATAACAAAAGCTACAACATGTTTCTGAACAGGAAATTCTGCTTCTGAAATATATCCCAAAGAAATAAACAACTATAAAAGAAGGTAATCTGTATCAAAATATTCTCAGCAGCACTTGTAACAATGAGTAAAACCACAACTAATGTTGAAACTATCTGACAGGATACACTAATTTTTTGAGGGGTATAGTATGACAAAGTATCCCCATTTCCATATGGATAAGTGAGAAGGCAGAAGCACCGGTTACAGCTAGGTAAAACTGCAGGCATCCTTACAAATGGTATTTGAACACACAGTATTGAACAGTTCATTCTAAGCAGGGTGTCTCATTTTTGTTAAGGTCCTAATTTTAAAAATCAGATGAGAATTTCATTAAATTGTTTATGTCAGTTTACTACTAGCTTATATAATATGATATAGATAAGAATTCTGCCTGAAATTTTTTAGGATGAGGCTGTATGTAAATGTAATTAAAATCTAAGTTTTTAGTCAATCAAGTGACTTAAAAATATTTATATCACAATATTATTTAACCTTAATTGAACATTTCTAGTCCTTCTAATTGTATTAGCACATATGTTCTTGAAACTGGCATCTGTTTCCACAAATGGCATCTGGCATTTCTGGCAGGACAAATGTTACATGAAAAGCCATGATACCTAGACACATGTCCTAGGGTTCCCCCTCTAATTAAAGATCATTTGAATACTTTGCCAGGATCTTCCTTTCTAAAAAATTATAATATATAATCACCTAAACCCCTGTATATCAAAGATAGATAGTAAGAATCAATTCTTCTTCCCTCTGCTCTCATTACACCTAATTACTGAGAAAAAAATTTGTCCCTCCTCTTCACTTTTTCTAATTTTCTTAAAGTGGTCTTACCCTACACAGTCATGGCAGCAAAATAACCAACAATTAAGAGATGCTGCCAGCATACATATCCCCCAACTCCAGAATAGTTCCTGTATGAATATGTGCTCAAACACTAAATGTGTAACATTTTAGAAACAAATCATTCATATTAAATGTTCTTTTCTTTTTCCTTTAACCCTAAAGGGAACCCTAAAACAGCCTCCTCTCTACCTCATACAATGGAAAAACAGCCTCACGTTTAACACCTTGAACTGTAGCAGCTATAACAAGACAGCAGCAGAACAGACTTCCTACCTGTCAGGTGGTAAAACAGGTGTTAAGTCTAGTCTACACTGGGCCCACACTAAAGCTTCAATAATTTATACCAGGCTGCCTAATTTTACTCTTAAGATATTCTTTCCCAAAGCCTAACTGTAATTGTTTTGTCTTTTCCCCAAGCCTAGCTGTATTTTTTTGTTTTTGGTTTTGTAACACAAAAGCAATCTCTGAACACAATTTTGGTCTCTCTACAGACTAAAAAAGTACAAAAGAATTCATCTGCCAATTTACTGGAGATTGTGAAACAGTGAAACAAAGAGAGGTATCAGCAGAATTAATAAGGTAACTCTGACAGTTAAATCAATAACAACGTCTACCAAAAAAAGTTCGTTTAAAAGATTTTATTTGTATTTATTTTTAGAGAGAGGGGAAGGGTCGGAGAAAGAGAGGGAGAGAAACATGGATGTGTGCTTGCCTCTCAACAATCCCCTACTGGGGACCTGGCCCGCAACCTACTCATGTGCCCTAGAGGGGGAATTGAATCAGTGACCCTTTGGTTCACAGGCCAGCACTCAATCTACTGAGCCACACCAGCCAGGGCTACAAAAAAAAAGCTCTTAATCTCACCCACTGTGGGCCCCTATGATAAACCCTATGAACCCCTTCCTATAAAATATTTTAATTTATTGATTTGATAGAGGAAGTGGGGGAGAGACAGACAAACATCAACTTGTCTCAAAGAAATCAATTTGATTTGATAGAGAAAGTGGGGGAGAGACAAACATCAATTTGTCTCAATGTTTCTCAAAGAGAAACATCGCTTTGCTGTTCCACTTACTTACGCATTCATTGGTTGCTTCTTGTATGTGCCCTGATCTGGGATCAAACCCACAAACCTGGCTGGTACAGCTTTTGATCTGGGATCAAACCTGCCCTGGCTGGTACAGCTCAGTGGACTGAGTGATGACCTCTGAACCAAAAGGTCTGGTGTTGATTCCCAGTCAGTCAGGGCACATGCCTGGGTTGTGGGCAAGGTCCCCAGTTGGGGGTGACTGAGAGGCAACCAATAGATGGTTCTCTCACACATCAATATTTCTCTCCTCTTTCTCCCTCCCACCCCCTTTTTCTAAAAATAAATAAATAAATAAAATTTTTTTAGAGACCCCACAACCTTGGCTTATCAAGACGACACTCTAACTGAGCTGCCTGGCCACGTTAAAATGCATAAAAACAAACTGGCCCTGACCTGGTAGCTCCATTGGTTAGAGGGTTGTCCCTATATGCTAAGGTTGCAGATTTGATCCCAGTCAGGGCACGTACAAGAATCATCCAATGAATGCATAAAAGAGTTAGACAACAAATCTCTCTGCCCTTCAAATCAATAAATAAAATTAAAAAACAGTAAGTCAATGTTTCTCTCTCAAATCATTACATAAAATATAAAAAAACATATCCATGTTGGCTTCTTCCCCCCCCAAAAAAAAACCATAGAAATTTTTCAATGCACAAAATGAAATATATAAAATAGCACCAAAAACAATCATACTGAAATACAGTGATCAAAATATAAAATGTGCAAATTTATAATATAGTAAGATATGTACTTCTTTATTAACCTTTAAGCAGCAATATCTACTAGTGGGTCTAAAAATTAAACTCCTAGTGATGAGTATGTCATTTTAAGATATCCTCAACAGTAATGGATTATGAACTACCTACAATTTCTACTGGAAACAGTCTCTGCTACTACTAACTGCTGCTGCTGCCCACATTCATAATGAAAGGAAATACATGAAGATTTAACTTTTCCCCCTAACCAAGTTCACAGAGCCACAGGCTTATAACCTCTAATATACATAGGACAATGTTTATTTCATGTTTAACTCGGTGTTAATACTGTATTTAATAGCAATAATGCACTTTTACCTATATAATGCCATGTGATTCCCCAAGTGAAAAAGAGGAAGAGAATTTTTCATTCCGTTTTGCAAACAAGCCAAAAGCAAGGACAAGGGTAGTGAATGGAGGGAGTCTCTGTAGAGTGTTCCCTCTTCAGCCACTTCACATTATCTAATTTTCATAAACGCCTGTACCCCACCTCCCCAAGATAGATATCACAATCCCTCATTCTTTTTTTAAAAATCCTCATCCAAAAAAGGAAGGGAGAGAAACATAGATGTGAGAGAGAAACATCGACTGGGTTGTCTCCCCTACATGCCCAGACTGGTATAGGACCCTTGTGCCCGGGTCAGGGATGAGACCCACAACCTAGGCATGTGCCCTGACCAGGAATGCACCTGCAACCCTTTGGTTACAGTTCAAGGCTCCAACCAACTGAACTGCACTGGCTAGTCCATAATCCCTCATTCTTCTTTTAAGTTTTATTTTATTTTATTTTTATTGCATTTTTTTCCATTACCATTTAACCCCCTTATGTCCCCCAAGGAAATTCGGATTCAGGTAAGCGACTTGCCCAAAGTAATATGGCCAGTTAACAGAGTCGGAGGTCCTAGTCCTGGGCTCTTTTGGCTACTCCATTCTGCCTTTTTCTGACATCATTATAGATAAGTACATCCCAAACAATTAACTAGAGCTTTTCAAAAAGTTTAAGCTCTTCTGTTGTTTTCACATCAAAAGACTACCTCTAAAGATGTCTCAAGTACACATTAGTACTGACATAATCACCTCTGTAAATGGATTTCCTGTAACAATGATATGCAGTTCTAAATAAGATATTAAGCACTTTCTTATGTAGGAAATTATTTTTATTCAAGGATGTTTTCAAGGAAATGAAATTCAACATTTTTAGCAAAATATACATGTTATTGAAAATGCAATCGCTTCTCAGCCTTTTGGCTAAGATCAAGTGAAAATGCAATGTTTAGAACGTAAGTATAAAGCAGAACTACAATATTAAAAAAAGTTTTACATTGAATTTACATTCTTTTAAAAGGATTTTATAAATTTTAACGAAACACTGTATCTGTATTATTGCCAAGGTGGGTAGAAAAACAAATAACACATTATCTTTTGCAATGATTAATTTTAAATGCTAAAAGGTAAGAAAGCCAAATCCAGTCCAATTTCTTCATTTAACACTTACGGAAACATAAAAATATCATATAATACTGCCCGGGCTGTGTCGCTCAGTGGATTCAGTGCCAGCCTGCGAACCAAGGGGTCACTGGTTCGATTCCCAGTCAGGGCACAGCCTGGGTTGCAGGCCAGTTCCCAGTAGCAGGTACATAAGAGGCACCATACACTGATATTTCTCTCTCTCTCTTTATCCCTCTCTTCCCCTGAAAGGGGATTTTATATATTTGTCTAAAAATATATAAAATCTTTAAAATATGTATCATATAATAAATGTTTAAAACAGAAAAAAGATAGGTTCAAATCTGTTGCACTAAATAGTAACTCATTTATAAATACAAGAGCACTTACACTTTATGATATACCTACCACATGGCACAACTCTATTCCCATTAGAGTGTGACCTCAGTATCTTACACGTCAAATGTAAACAGTATCTGGCATACAATCATAAATATGTGAATGTATGAAAGGTATCTTAAAGCAAGGGTTGACAAACTTCTTCTGTAAAGGAACAGAAGTAAACTTTTTAAGTTTTGTTGATCTTAGGGTCTCTGTTGCAATCCCTCTGTTGATGTAGCATCAAAGCAGACATAGATAATATATAAACAAATGAGTTATGATGTATCCAAATAAAACTTTATTTATAAAACTGACACTAGACCATAATTTGTCAACCCCTGCCTTAAAATATTTTAGCAGGAAATCCATGCTCCTCATTCAATAATTTAAATAAATTTGGCCCTGGCCAGGTGGGACCATTGGTTGGAGCATCATCTGGTACACCAAATGGTTGCAGGTTCAGCCTCCGGTCAGGGCAGATACCCAGGGTTCCCTGGTCGGGGCATGTACAGGAGGCAACTGATTGAAATTTGTTTCCTTCTCTCTCCCTTCCTCTCTAAGATCACTAAACATATCCTCTGGTGAGGACTATAAATAAATACAGAAAATGTGAACTCACATTCATGCTGGATTATGTATGACAGATCAATGTTGTATCTGATTTTGAATGGGAGTATGAAAGAATCCAAGACATTTGGTATATGAATAAGGAAAATAATCTAATGGAAACTGAGTTAGAAGAAAGGGCAATTCCATTACCATCACCAGTGACCAGCGAGGTATAGAACATGCCTCAATCTGGCCAATGACACTAAGATATCTGCTGGGGGCTTCTGGAAAAGAGACAGTTCTTCTCATTCCTTTGGATATTGTGTCTGCATGGGATGTTGGTCCTGCTGTAGCAAAATATGAAACAGGGGAAAGCAGTCTCACCACAAAGTTAATGGGAAGACTGCAATGCAGAGAACTGCAAAGAGAATGAATCCTTGTCATTATTGTTATTCTTTAGCCCCTAGACTTTATTATGTAAATAATAAATTTCCTCATTATTGAAGCATGTCTGAATATTTTCTGTTATGGCAGCCAAAGTATCTTAAATGATGTTAAGGATCTGAAACTGAAGGCTGCTCACTGCACAATTTCACCTGCAGCCAGTCCTATTAACTACAACTTTTCACAAATGAAACACTTAAGGTCTCAAAAGCCCAGA
Organism: Carollia perspicillata; assembly: GCA_004027735.1. Taxonomy (NCBI): domain Eukaryota; kingdom Metazoa; phylum Chordata; class Mammalia; order Chiroptera; family Phyllostomidae; genus Carollia; species Carollia perspicillata. The sequence continues at coordinate 18,145 of PVKM010010936.1, forward strand.
GACTACTTACTACTCAGAAAAAAAAAGAATATATCAATTACTGATACTGAAATTCACAATTTTTATAATTTCTGTAACTGTGGAGAATGAAATACGGTACCTGCTTCTTTGATCGTTTATCTAAAATATTCTTTCAACAGAATTTTTTTTTCTGTAAATCGGGGATTGACAAACTTTCTCTGTAAAGAGCCAGACAGTATTTAAGCTTTGCAAAAAATATGAACTCTGTCATTATAGCTCAAAACGAGCCAATATGTAAACAAATGGGCATTTTAATGTTCCAATGAAATTTTATTGACAAAATCAGGCTACATTTGGCCTTGCAAACCAGTTTGCTGACCTGGTCTCTAAATGACTAACAGTGAACAGTATCTTTCTCAAACTAATCACCTTTACCAGAACTTAAAAATAGTTTACTTAAGTCCTGGCCTCTCAGTCAGAGAGTCCCCCAGTAAACTGAAAGGTTGTGGGTTCGATTCCTGGTCAGGGCACATGCCTAAGTTGTGGGTCAGGTCCCCTGCGGGGAGGCAGTGGGCAGGCAACTGATCAATGTTTCTCTGTCTGGAATCAATGGATATACCTTCTGGTGTGGATTAAAAAATAGTTTATTTAAAATGTATATAAATTATGCAGAAAAGTAAAAAAGTAACAAGTTTTTTTGAGTATTCTATTCATATGCATTAGATCACTTGATGTAAACTCTAGTTGCCTTATTTGTATATAACATCCATAAAATTAATTTAGAATTCTACTATTAAAATGTAACAGAAATTATGACTTCTGGGGCATAGGTACATACACTTTACCACCTTGTGCAACCAAAAGAAGGACAACAACAAATTTAAAAACAGAAAATAACCAGAAATGACAGAAAATCGAACTGTATGAAGTCCAACAACCAAGGAGTTAAAGAAGGAACATTCACCCAGACTGGTACGAGGGGTGGAGATGGGCAGCCAAGGGGAGAGAGGACCTATAGCAAGGTGGCAGGTGGAGAACTGGGGTGGGCAAGGTGGTGGCTGGCCAAGCAGGCAGTCCTACATTTCCACGCAGATAAACCAGAGGAAAAACTGGAAGCGAGACAGACCATGCAACCCAGGGTTCCAGCATGGGAAAAAAAATGCCTCAAAACTTCTGGTTGTAAAAACTTGTGTGGGTTGCAGCAGCAGGAGAAACTCCCAGCCCCACAGGAGAGTTCATTGTAGAGACCCACAGGGTCCTAGAATGTACACAAACCCACCTACCCAGAAATCAGCACCAGAAGGGCCCAGTTTGCTTGTGGGTAAAAGAGGAAGTGACTGAAAGCCCCGCTCTGAGCAAGCAACATTGTTGCCTCTCAAGACCCTCAACCTACATATAGTACCACAATGCAGAAACATAGGTTGCCCCACCCTGGGGGATACCTAAGGCTCCGCCCCTTACAAATTAACAGCTGCGCTGAGAGGAAGAAATATGGCCCAAATGAAAGAACAGATCAAAGCTCCAAAAATAGAACTAAGTGATGAAGAGATGGCCAACCTACCAGATGCTCAAATCAATAGTAATCAGGATGGTCATAGAAATGGTTGAGTATGGTCTCAAAACCATACTCAAGAGGAAAAAGTGAATGGTATGAAAATTGCAATAAAGGAAAATGTACGGGGAACCAACAGTGAAGGGAAGGAAACCAGAACTCAAATCAAAGATTTGAAGCAAAAGGAAGAAACAAACATTCAACCATAACAGAATGAAGAAACAAGAATTTCAGGACAATTTTAAACCTTACAAATCCAAATCATAGGGGTGCCACAGGAGAAGAAGAAAAGCAAGAAATGGAAAACTTATTTGAAAAAACAATGAAGGAGAATTTTCCCATTCTGGCAAAGAAAACAGATTTTCAGGAAGTCCAGGAAGCTCAGAGAGTCCCAAAGAAGTTGGATTCAAGAAGGAACACACCAAGGCACATCATAATTACATTACCCAAGATGAAAGATAAGCAGCAAAGCTTAAAAGCAGCAAGAGAAAAGGAGACAGTTACCTACAAGAGTTCCCATAAGACAATCAATGGATTTCTCAAAAGAAATCTTGCAGGCAAGAAGGGGCTGGAAAGAAGTATTCAAAGTCATAAAGGCAAGGAACTCCATCCAAGATTATTCTATCTAGCAAAGTTATCATTTAGAATGTAAGGGCAGATAAAGTGCTTCTCAGATAAGGTCAATTTAAAGGAGTTCATCATCACCAAGCCCTTATTATATGAAATGTTAAAGGGGCTTATCTAAGAAAAAGAAGATGATCAAAACTATGAACAGTAAAATGACGACAAACTCACAACTATCAAAAACTGAACCTAGAAAAAAAAAAAACTAAGCAAACAACTAGAACAGGAACAGAATCACAGAAATGGAGATCACATGGAGGGATTTCAGTGGGAAATGGGAAGGGAGGAATAGGGAGGGAAAGATACAGGGAATATGAAGCATAAATGGTAGGTACAAAATAGAGGGAGTGTAAGAATAGTATGGGAAATGGAGAAGCCAAAGAACTTATACGTACAACCCACGGATATGAACTAAGGGGAGGTGAATGATGGTGGGTTGGAGGTGCAGGGCAGAGGGGAGTAGTGGGGAGAAAAAAAATGGGACAACAGTGATAGCATAATCAATAAAATATATACTAAAAAATGTAACATATTACAATAGAAGAAATATAAAACTCATTCACACGCAGATCTATATCTACCAACTAAATAAAACGATTTTAAATCTGTGAATCTGCAAGGATTCTATCCATACCAATTATCCACAGAAAAAAAAAATACCATTCTATATATCTCCTAACCTGAATGAATCCCTGTCTTCCAGGAGGCTGAAATTAGGTTTTGGGTTTTTATTTCAGTATGTTATTTATTTATTTTTAGACAGAGGGGAAGGGGAGAAAGAAAGGAAGAGGAACATAAGCATGTGGTTGTCTCTCACACACCCCCGACGGGGACCCAGCCTGCAACCCAGGCATGTGCCCTGACTGGGAATTGAACCAGCAACCCTTTGGTTCACAGGCCAGCTCTCAATCCACTGAGCCACACCAGCAAGGGCTGAAATTAGAATTAATAAAGGAAGAAATGGAGATGTGAATCCCATGACCTTATTTTCTTTCCAAACAGTTCCCAGGTGCAGATTCACACATTATGAGATTTCACTACCCAAAACCTCTACACTGGAATTTATATACCATACTCTAAAAAGAAAACAAGAGGTAAACATCACCTTTAACCATTAGTCAAGAAAATTTGTACATATACATAAGCACTCCTAAGAATTTCTATGGGACAATGATTTCCAATCTTTTTCACAGCACGACGCACATTAAGTATAAAATTCTGCAGCACGCCAAGAAACAGATTTTTCACCAATCTTATAAAAAATAGGTATAATTTTGGTTCGTTCCAACAATCAACGGCTACTGTTGTACTGGCTGTTGTCACTTAAAAATTTTTTTAAATATTTTTTCATTTCACTTGAGATCTGAGGATATATTTATTGATTTTAGAAAAAAGGAGGGAGGTAAAGATGGGGGAAGGGAGAGAAAGAAAGAGAAACATCCAAACATCTATCAGTTACCTCTGGCATACCTCTGTCCTGAGACTCAACTGCAAATTAGGTGTGTGTCCTGACCAAGGACCAAACCTGCAACCTTTGGTGTCCAGGACAATGCTCCAACCAACTGAGCTGCCCAGCCAGGGCTGTTGTCATTTTTTTTATTTGACAATCTAAGGGAAGAGAGGTCAGTGCCCCTGACTAAATAATCAGGTACTGCATGTTTTAAAAATTCTTGTGGAACGCTGGTTGAAAATCGATGTTACAGGAAATTCCATGGTGTTATTTCATGCAAATGATGACAATCTAAGAAACATTAATGTTTAACACAGTAATAAACACCCTTTCCATGTTTGTTACAAAGTAACCTTATTTTTATAGACTTTCAAGTCAAAAATAAGGTATGTAAAGTATATGTTTATTCTTTCATAAGCACTGGCATTACCTACATACCAGGAATTGCTGTCAGCAATACATACTGATGAGAAACAAGACTGAGAAAGAGGTTGAGGGGCTCTGGAGAGCGAGGAGGACTTTTATTTTTCTCTTCACATCTTTTTGAGTCTTTAAACTTTCTCCTAAAATGTATTACTTTTTTACTATAAAAATAGTTCAAAATATATCTTCAATATAAATTAATATTGACAAATACAACAGGAACTAAAATGATTAGGAAAGGCAACAGTTCTCTGAAAGAAGCTACAGATTCAGGAATTCTCCAGGGTGAGACTGGCCACTTCCACCACTGTTAAGAGGTGAGCAGATATACTGGCTGCAGAGGCTAGGGAAGTTTCCCAAACAGTCTTTAGCCCTGGGGAACACCATGAAGCTTAAAATAACCATGTATGGGTGGAGTCTACAGCAACTCAATTCAGTTCCACTGAACCAGGACCCTAAGAGTGTGGTTCAGGGTAGGTAAGAAGTGCTCCCCAGCTCTTGGTCTGCGGGAGGTCCAAGTCATCCAAGAAAGATGACTTCTTTGGCTTCTGAGATTCACAGTAGTAGCATAAAATTCTATTAGCTATGCTCTATCAAGTATGCTCTACCAGTATAGCTCCATCTTCACAATCTTAATAGAACACATGTTTTTAGGGTTCATCTTTGGGCAATATTAGTTAAAAAGTTGTCATTTTTAAATGGCATGAGTTAAAATGCAGTAAGTTAAAAATGGATGAAAAATAGGTTCCCACCATCATCCATCATTTCAGACCGTATTATATTACATATGGATAGTAGACTTAAGATTGAGAACTGAAGTTATGATAAAATATATAGCCTTTCATCAGCCTGCAAAAGATTAAAATGAATAAAAATATCCAATTGTGCTCTTGGGAATGGTGAAGCAATAAACAAGTAACAATCCTTGTTCCCCCTCCCTGAGACTACTAGTTAGCAAGAGAGAGAAGGAATAGTAAAGCCTGTCATTCTAACCACCACAGAAAAAATAATGAATTTCCAATTGAGTAATAACAATGTCTAAAACAAACGACACAACATACTTCCTCCACACTGAAATTAATTACATTTATTCTACAAATATTTCTGAGCCTTTCCTATGTGCTCTTCCATGTGAGGGGACACAGGAATAAATAAAACAATGTATAATCCACACGGGGAAGAATATTTCTAAATGCTATAATCAAATTTTGTCTCATTTAAATAAAACTATAAAGAATTCCAATGTATTTCTATTTATTCCTTACTAAAAATTTACTAACGGTTTATTAAGTTTCCATTCTATAAAAAAGTGATTAAACAAAGAAACAAAGTCATCACAATCCTTTTTAAAACATACAATATTAACTTCAAAATGAATGCTCTAAACTTTGACACATTTGAGGTAAATTATTAGTAGTAATCTCTCTAAAGCACAGTGAAAGCAATGGAATTCTGAAAATTAAAAAAATTCAAATCTGAGTATTAATCTCTTTTCAAGTCTAATAATGCTGTTTTGGCAAATGGACTAAGCCATTATTTATCCAGCAAAATGAACGAGTCAATTGTTCATTCAGAACTCCGTCAGAAATATGAAAGTATTTAGTGTTCTAAAAAATGCTCCGTAAACAACAGATTGTAATGTCTATGTTCAAGAACTTGTCTATCAAATAAACCCTTACTAGCTTAGGCTTTTACATTTACACCATGCCAGTCTTGGTGCCACAGGACTCATTAAAATGTCTTCTTGAAAATCTTGAAAATCTCAATTGTATTTCAAAATACATCTTAGATGTAGTTGACTTCACATTTCCAATCTCATTAAAAACCACTCCTTAAGGGGAAACACCCCAAATCTGCGAACGGTTAAAGAACCATGACACACCTGTATAAGAAGTGAGGTGTTCTTTTACTAAACTGAAATAATGTAGTGCCCCCCTTTTCTAGTGAGCCCAAGAATTAAGTTTAGAACCTCTGAAAGGAAAGGGGGACTGTAACGTACTCGACTTGTCTGCTGGGGTCTAAGATACAAAGTCGGGCCGCCTCCCGGGCCGGAGCAAGTTCTAAGACCCCGAAGTCGCCAGCAGCAGCGCCGTCAGCAGCGCAGCAGCTGCAGCAGGTAGAGACGTGCGGCCGGGAAGCAGGGCCCCGGCTCCCAGGTGCTGGTGGCCAGGAGCAGCTCCGAAACCCCGTAATTCAACATCCCCTTTGCCACCAGGCGGAACACACGCTCTCTAGTAATTCAACACCCCTACTTTCAAACTGGAGGCCGGGGAAGAAGTTCTAATAAATTCTTTCCCTGCACTGCAAATTCTGTTTCTACCTACGCTTACTATCTGTATGTTCAAACTACCCTATCGGAACGTGCCAGGCCGAGCCCAGGGCCGCGCCCAGACGGCGGGAATCCTGCTGTGGCCGAAGCACACAGAAGGGTCCTGGGCTGAGGCCGAAGGCGAACCCCGAGACCCCAGGGAGGAGAATCGCGCGACTCCAAGTTCGGGCCGCAGCCAGGTTAAGACTAGGATCGGGCCTCGCGCCTCCGCCGACCCTGGGAGCGGCCTGGCCAGCCTACCGGGCCGTTAGGGCGGCGGCGCCGCAGCGCGCGAACAGATACGCTCGAGGCCCCGGCACCGTGGGCCCCCCGCAACTTCTCGCCACCTCAGCGACTCTGGTGGAGCCGGGGAGCGGGGGCGTAGGGGGGGAGGGAAGGAGCCCGCGGCTTACCGCAACAACAAGCGGGTCCTCCCGCCCGGAGTGTGGCTGGAGCGCTCAGCGCTGGTGGCGCGCCTGGCGCCGCTGCAGGGAGGGAGAGGCGGTGGTAGGAGCAGCGGGGAGAGAAGAGGAGCCGCCACCACCGCAGACAGCTCCGCAATATGGCCGCCTAGTGCCTCCTCGTGGGGGGAAAGGCGGGGCTGCCCCGCGCCCCCCGCCTCCCCCTGCCGGCCAGTCGGCCTCGCGCCACTACCAGAGCGCCAACGCCCGGGCCGTCGCCGCCGCGAGAGCCGCCCGCGCCCCGCCCCGCCACGCCCCTTGGGCTCCCAGAGCCCGCTGTGCGGCGTACAGACGAGTTTTGCCGTTAGGGGCCGTACACTGCTAGGGACCGGTCCTGGGTCCCGGAGTCTCGAGGGAAATGGGGCGCTAGTGGAGGAAGATAGACTCCTTCCTGGGGCTGGAATTAAGTGAAGCGGGATGTTAGGAGGAACGGAGCCGCCCAACCCAAAGCCCAGAGTGCTCCCGCCGCCTCCCTCGGGAGTGGAAACTTGAAACTCCCGCTGAGCCAGAAAACTCACCGACGGCGTCTGCAGAGCCCCCAAGGAGGAATTGTTCCAACGGGGAATCCGGAACCACGTCGAGTGTGTTGCTTAGCTGTTCAGCTTGAAAATCCTAGATCAGGAGAGAGAAATGGGCCTATCTTAGAGGAATTTATATTTGCAACGAAGAACGTTAAATTATTTTGGCAGGTTTTATCTAACTAGAATAACTTGCTTTTTCAGGGGCAGTTTTTAAACTCCACCAAGAGTTCTATGGATATGGCCCCAAACAAGAGTGCAGATTTTTATCCAGGCAAGGATATTTGCTAATTTTTTATTACCACCGACATTCTTTGGCACTTGGAAGGACGATTAAAAAGTTGGAAGTGGAGCCCCAAAAAGCAACCAAACCTAATTTTTTCTAAATTTAGAGAAAGACATTTGGTCATAGTTTAACTGTAGCCTACTCACGAAAGTTAGTGGCTTAGACTAGATAGACTTCTGGTCAGTGTTGTGTCATCAATGACAGGATCCCCCTCCTTGCTATTTTCTGCTGGGATGCAAAGAGCAAGCGCACAAAATCAGATTAGCCTAGCTTGCTGTTTGCAGAGCTTCATATAGTTTACCTCTTATGAACAAACTTTAGATTCAAATAAAACCCCGTGAGTGTACTTAATTTAGAACAATAATTCATATACTTCTTAGCATTTGCCTTCCCTGAGAGTTCTTTCCCTAGAACTCTCTCCCCAGATCACTCTCTGCTCTTCAGTGAATTTCCCCCATTGTCCTTTGAGATCTCTCTGAATAATTAAAAGCCCCAAGAGTTAACTCAAAGGCTTTTAGATTGCAAAGTCCTCCAAGATGGACAGATGGAAATCAGGTGTGGGTTTTTTTTGGGTTTTTTTGTTTTTTGTTTTTTTAAGATTGCTTCCTGACCTCCCTGGAGCGCAAGAATTATCCACAAATTGCATGCATAATAATCGAAGTAACATGTGAATTCCTAGGCGGTACACTAAGTAAAAGTATATAAAATACTTTTGCAATGGAAAATGGAGGGATTCGTTGTTGTTATGTGCCAAGACCTGGTGTTAAATGCTTTTATATGACTATTTCTTCTAATAATTACAATACCTCTGTGCTTGGGAGGAAGAAAAAAAAAACAATGAATGAAGAGAGCCTCAAAGTAGTTAAGTAGTTTGTTTAATGTAATATAGCTCTAAAGCGGCAAAGCTATGACCAAACCAGTCACATTTTACTTCAAAGACTTGATTTAATTTATTCCTTACTATGCAACAGCAAACAAAACAACAGAAATTGTAACATTTATGTTGGATATCATATTAGTAAATGTTTAAGTAAAAGATAATATTCAAAGCTTATGAGATAAAAAGGGTGCTACAGATATTATGGGTGGATGTACTAACTGAACAATCTGTTTAAAAAGCCATTTGGCACTGGAATCCAACCTATAAAAGTGTTCATGGAACCTGTCATTCCATTACTGGTATTCTTTCTGAATAAAAAAATCTGAAACAGAGAAAAAGCTTTATTCATAAACCCTACATCAAAAATTATTTATAAGATGCAAAAATAAAAGTAGGTCTATTCTGTAGCATTTTAGGTAATGATTTTAAATGTTTAATGTATATAACATCATGGTGTAACGGTGTAGGCCAGGAGGCCCCAGGGTCCCCCAAAGGGAGGATTTGTAATGGGGTCCAGAACCTGGGTTGTCCAAGGATATAGGATATGCACCCCCACCCACACAAGTCTGGCTGGGGAATGCATGGGAAAGATGGAGCAGGGCCATTGAGAGTTACTTTGCATATCAATAACATGCTAGCTTTATATCCATTATGCAAAATAATTATTTTGCATATCAATAACACCAGACTAGTTTTCCATCTTGAGTGGAGCTAGAAAATATGCCTGACTTAAATCCATGACATAACTGGGAGGCAGCTCCCCCGGTTACATCTCCTGCAGGAGAGCTTGGAGACGGTTTGCTCCATACCACGGGGCCACACCTGCCCAAACTAACTATGGCAGCCAAGAAAGGCTGGGAAAAAAAAAATAAAAATGCAAGAGTGCTGGCAGGTGTAGCTAATTATGGGAGGAGTTGGAAATGGGGTTACAGAGGAAGATCTGAGTGGGGATTTAAACCTAGGTGTGGCAGCCATGTGATTTTACGCGCAGAGAGGGGCCTGCCTCTGACCACGTAGCTTAGGAAGCAGAAAAGCAAGATGGAGCAGTTTCAAAGGATGCAGAAGGATTCCCAGGATGCAGTTTTGGATTAAGAACTGGATATCGTGGCAACACAGCTGATGGTGCTGGGAACTTCGGGAGACCTGCCCAGATGAGCAGGGATTACTGGGAGGAAGCGGAGATCTAGCCGAGCTGCACACTTTTATTTCTTTTTCCTGAGATATCGTCCCCCTGACTGGCCTGGTCGAGCAAAAGGTGTGGGGGTGGTGGGTGGAGGCAGGATTGTGTGTGTGTGGGGGGGCTTTAAAGAAACTTTGAGATTTTTAACAGCGACGTTCTGCCATTGCTCTAAACCTGTATAACTTTTGAATAAATAGTTCTTTTCCTTTTTACCAAACTCTGGCATTGAGAGCCACAATTCCTAACACCTGGCCACAGCCAAGACAAACCTAAAACAGAAAAACCTTGGGGGAGGGGGCTTGTTTCAGTAACAGTATCTGCCCCCCCACCATGAGTTTCTTTCTGTAACAGTGGCAGCTGGTTTTTTTAATAGTAATTAGTATGATCGCACCTATGTTAAAGAAAAAAACTATGAAGTGTGGGGGGGAAAGGTTGAAATAAAAGTTGCCTCTGGATAGTATTTCTATGGGCATTTTTTTCTGTCCTCTATTCCTCAGTATTTTCTGTTACTTCCACAGTATAAAAATATCTATGTAAGTTTTTACTACAATATGGCTGTCAATTACACAAAAATAGCAAAGCTGCGGCAGGCTAGTAAGGAGCCAGGAAAATTCCTTGGCAAATGGAATGGGAAAACTGAGACAGCTAATTCAACCTGGCCTCATCCAGCACCCTGAGCTCTGAGACCCTTAGACACTTCACTGTAAGTATCTCCGCAAGACTTACAACCAGGGCAGCAGGCAGTGGCAGCTCAACCCAGGCTAATCCCCTGAACATATCTCCAAGGGCCCTTCTTTTGCCTCTGTAACCTCTTTTCTGTGTCCACACAGCCCAGCTGGCTCACTACTTCTGCCCCTGTGACTTTCTAAAAGGCTAAGGCAGCCCTCTAAGCAGCCCACTCAAATCTTCCCTTCGAGTGTATTTTTGCTTTGCATGCTAAGTAAACTTCCTCTTGTGCTAGAGTTCTTGGCACTAAATCCTTTCTTTGCTAAATTCAAGAACCAAGAGCCTACTTTGCTGGTAAAAAAGCCACTGTTTCCTAAGTGTGAGGCGCTTTTGTGAAGAATTGTGATGAACTGAGTTGACAGGATTTTATAGTCAGGAATCGGGCTTACCGTTGACTGTAAATGTAATCTACACACACCATTGTTTTGGCTTGTTTCTTACATCAAACATATGCACCCGTAAATGAAATATTAGAGACCTAATTGAAATTTTTTTCTCAGTTTAATTCCAACATTTCAAAATTCAAGGGGAGGTTATTACATATTTGCTGAAACTACCTTTTTTCAGAAAAAAATCTGATGATAATGTTAGGCAGGATATATAGTGAACCAAGGCAGGAGAAGGGAGGAAGATGAGTGTCATCCATTAATTCAGCAGTCCTCAGCCCAGTCCAGTAAGATTGCTGGGCATTCTGAACATCACAAGCAAAGATTGCACAAGAGGAGGCTGTCCTTGAGACTGTGCTGGGAAACAGAGCTTCTGTAGCAATCTCACTGCACAGAAATCCTTTACTAGCTGAGAAAGAAAGCCTTTGTAACTGCATTTTGATCCCAAGGTCTCGAAGGGGGAGGAGGGGAACCTAGAAGCCGGCTAAAGTATATAACTCACAAACCCCAATAGCTGGGGAACTCAGATTAGCCGAGTGCCTACTTGCAGTCTTTTTGCACAAGTATATTTCATGAATAAACTTGCTGTTTCATTTCCACTCTACATGTTGTCTCTCTCTTGAATTCTTCTCTTGAGAGCAAGGCAAAAACCAAGAAGGGAAGCCCCTGACTCAGGTCTCCTTGGTAACAGTATCAATAGTCGCAAATACAAATTTTAAAAAAAGATTTTATGTATTTTTACAGAGGGGAAGGGAGGGAGAAAGAGAAGGAAACACCAATGTGTGGTTGCCTCTCATGCGCCCCCTACTGGAGACTTGGCCCACAACCAGGCACGTGCCTTAGATGGGGAATCAAACCCAGCGACCCTTTGGCTCTCAGGCCAGCACTTAATCCACTGAGGCACACGAGCCAGGGCTGCAAATGAAAATTTGTATAGGTAGAACATAATATGGACAACAAGAAAGGCCAAAATCAATCTTATTACAATTTCTAAGTCTTTTCTGCTACAATCCTACTCAACCACAACATATTGGCTATTTTTTTTTTTTTTTTTTTTAATTCTTAGAGAGCTGGGAAGAGGGAGAGAAACACCAATGTGTGGTTGCCTCTCATGCACCCCCTACCGGGGACTTGGCCCGCAACCCAGGTATGTGCCCTGACAGGGAATCAAACCCATGACCTCTCCCCCTGCAGGAGGTTACCCAACCAACTGAGCTACAAAGCATTTATCTTGCTAGCACATATAAAAGTACTTCTTGAAAATGAAGAAAATTTGTTTTTGTCAGTATAGTTGATACATAAAAGTTTTCCAATCTAGAATAAACATTGAGTTCTGACCCTTCGTTAGTTGAATAAGGCTTGGTCCTTCCCCTCTAGATTCAGTAATGAGACAAGCAAACAAATGCTGTGCAGTCTGAGCTCTAATAAAGATAGACACATAGTGTCAAGGGAGACAGAAAAGAAGGCAATTAACTCTGCCTAGAGAAGGGAAAGTCACAGAAGGAGGGGAGAGTAAAGGGATGAGTTGAGGGCGGGTGGGGGGCGCAGATAGCTGGCAATCAGCTTTTGAGACTAAATAGAAAGATGGGGTTGATGTTTAGACAAAAAGATGTACCAAAGGTTTCAGAAAGGTGAATGGAGATCAGCTTGGGAAATTCAGAATTTACCTTCATCCTGGAGGAAATAAGAATCTGTAAGAAGTGTTAAAAAGAAGAATAGTGTGATCTGATTTGCATTAGTAAGCACTGGCTGCCATGTGTATTGCTTGGGAAACGGTGTGACAGTGAGGGGGGAAGGAGAGGTCCTCAGGGACAGCTTAGGTGGCATCTTGCTATAAAGGTGCAGGAATGAGGGACAGAACTTGGGAGGTTATGAGGATGAAGAAGAGGAAATAGAATCTTAAAAGATTTGAGGAGTAAGAGAAATGAAGGCGATAAAATGATTACTGGGTTTCCAATAGGTACAATCATGATAAAAGGGGAGTATAAAAGAAATAGAACTGAGAGATCAAGATAATTAGGCAGGTGGGAAGATGCTGACTTTAAGTGTCTATAGGCAATATAGGAACAAATGTAACTGGAAATATAGGAACTGGGAGAACAATGGCAAGAGAGCCAGCCAATAAACACTTGTTAAGTAAGTGAACATACAGAGATAACATGATGAAATATGCCTTTCATTTTCAACGATGTCTTTGAAAAATATAGTTTTCTTCAAGCCAATTATTTGATTGCAGTGTTAGGTATTACATTCATCTGACACATAGTAATGTACTAAAATTTTCCATCAATTTTTTTTATTTACCACTTTATAAAACCTATAACCATGTAAAAATCACAACTATTTTTAAAACCTTTGCAGAGAAAGAAATGCAAAAGATGATATTTATTATAAACCATGATATTTTATACTATCCACACTATCTTGCGTATTTAAGTTCATGTTCAAAATTTGTTTGCCAGTATAATAGCCCTCAGGAAAAAAAATACGCAAGGTAAATAAAACTATCTTATCACCTGCTTTGTATGCCTACTCAGCCACACAAATTTAATTGCTGATATGAGCTATAAAATTGCAGTGCAGTCAATAGAGGTCCATGGCTAATGTACCTACACTAACAGTCAAGAAATCACAAACCTGTTTCCACCTTTATTCTCTCCCTATCTAAGGTCAAATTGCATAAGTACATAATTCATCATGTATTTACAGATATGAGCATTTTAATCTTCAACAAGGTCAAAGTTTATACACAATCCTCTTTGCCTATATAATAAAGCCAATTTAGGTTCTGAGAAATGACAGTCAAATTTCATAGGTAAATAATAAACAGTGGAAAGAGTGTAGATGAGGGAACCTGTATCTTTGGCTTTGCTCCCAATTTCTACAAACACGTTGCTAAGTGACCTTGAAAGATTCAATGGACTAGTCTGTAATTTACTTGCAAACCACACTAAAAGAGGGAGAATGTTACACCTATTATACCTTTCCCAGAGATTGTTTTCAGACATGTAGATTTTCAGGTATAAACAAAAACCTCAAAAAGCTTTGAATTCCTTCTCCAACGTTATTGCGGAATGGCCATCCCATCCACAGGGACTTTCTACCACTAACTGTGTGGAAGGTCTAGAAAAGCAGGTTTATTTTGAATGGACACCCAGTTCTCTCCTCTGTCTAAACAAGGGAGCTGGATTAGACAGGCTGTCTGTAAGCATTCTTCAAGCTCTAAAATTCTTCAGCTCTGATTCACATGTACAATATTTGATTGTTATGTATATCAAGGTGTAATTTCTGTAATTCATTGTGTATTTACAACATATGCATTACACATTTATACACAGAATCACTTACCATGATACTTCATAATTTTTGACCCGAATATCCATTAGTTTGTAACACAGTGAGACTCAGTAAATATCCAGATGTGTAAATATCTAAATAATGAAACTCGCCCTGAACTTTAACACTGAGCATTCTAGGCAGCTGTTTTCTAATAGCACTTTCGTTTTATTTTAATTTAGTTGACTCTATAAAACATTGTTATTTACTACAGAGAAAGGTGCCCTGCTCCTTGCAAAATTTCACGTGTATGAGATTTTAATTTTACTGTGGTGATTTTATAATATAGCCACAAATTAGTTGAAACTCCTTCCTTCAAGTGATGGAGCCTAATTCCCCACGCCATGAGTGTGAGCTGGACATAATGACTAGCTTCTAACAAACGGCATCAAGTAGAATTGATGTTACGTGACTTCTGAGACTAGATCATAAAGGGCGCTGCAACTTCCTCCTCGTTGGCTCTCTTTGGGGTCACCTGCTTTGGGGTGAGCCGGGTGCTATGCCACGAGGACACTCAAGCAGCCTGTGGAGAAGCCCATATGGGGAGAAATGGAGGCCTGCCAGGAGCCAGTGAGGACCTGAGGACGTCTGCCAAGAGCCATGTGAGTGGCCCACTGTGGAATCAGATGAATTTTCCCACTGCAGTCAGGCCTTCACATGACTGTGGCCTGAGCCAGAACCAGCCAGCTAAGCTGGTCCTGAATCCCTGACCCACAGAAACTGTGAGATAATAAGTTTTTCTGGTTTTAAGTTACCAAGGTTTGGGGTAACTTTCATGTAACAATAGCTAACTAATGCATTTACCTATATTTCTACTCTAATTAGGCCACTCCTTAATTTCAAAAAATGATAGAATTATATGATACAAACATACAATTTTAGAACTAGACAAGATTTGAAAGAAAAAATTGCCTCTTATTTTACAAAAACAGCAACTAAGATCTACAGAGTTTGTCTTGCTTAAATATGATGTGCTTCTGTTGTTTCCAATCTCAGCTAAAAATGTAGCAGCCATCCTTAACAAGAAGGACTTCCTGTCCTTCACCTCCTTCGTACTCGACTTTATTACTTAACTCCTGTTGCTATTACCTCCTCTTGCCTTTGTCCCCTCACTCATGTCTACACCACCCCCAGCCAGGTCACACCACAATTATTTCTTCTGAAGGCCAAGCAATAGCTCCCTAACTAACCATCTCAGGTCAGCTTATGCCCCTACAATTAGTTCTCAATACTGAATCCAGAGTTAATTTGCTGAAATGCAATTGTAATTATTTCACATCTCCTTTTCATTTCTTCTCCCAACCTCCAGACCCATTTGTCGACTTCCCATTGAGGATCATTTGTTTACACTTGTTCTCCAAGCTCAAGCCATTCTGGCTTTCTGTCATTACTAGAATATGCCTGTTATCCCACCCAGGCCACCGAGACTTTGTGTATGCAGTTTCCTCGGCCCCACTCATCATAATCAAGGTTGTACTGACCAGCCTGCCTCCCTCACCACTTTTTCATCCACTTGCCTTTTGACAGGCACTTGGGTTGCTTCCACAACTATTTGTTGATTTATTGATGATAACCATTCCGACAGGCGTGAAGTGGTATCTAATTATGGTTTTAATTTGCATTTCTCTGATGGCTAGTGATGTTGAGCATCTTTTCATATAACTATTGGCCATCTGTATGTCCTCTTTGGAGAAATGTCTATTCAGGTACTCTGCTCACTTTTTAATTGGATGTGTGTGTGTGTGTGTGTGTGTGTGTGTGTGTGTTCAGTTGTTTATAAATTGTGGACATTAACTTATTATCAGCTGTATCATTAAGAATATCTTCTTTCG
>PVKM010010937.1:0-34075 GCA_004027735.1 Carollia perspicillata
CAGGACCCCATGCCCCACCCTCCCTATTCACCCTATCTCACCCCTGGCGACTTTTTTTGCTTCCCCAGATGAAAAAGGTTCTCAAAGGGAAACGTTTTGCTATGTGGAAGAGTGAAACAAAAAAATAGCAGAAGCACCAAACGGCATCAAAATCAACGAGTTCAAAAACTGTTTTGAGCAGTAGAAAACAACCATCTTGAGTGGCGTATTGCACTAACTGGCGAATACTTTGAAGGTGACTGAAATTTAAACATATAAGAATAAACACAAATTTTTTTAAATAATTAAATTCGGTCCTGGCTAGTGTGGCTCCGTGGATTGAGTGCCAGCCTGCGAACCAAAGGGTTGCGGGTTTGATTCCCAGTCAAGGCACATGCCTGGGTTGCAGGCCAGGTCACCAGTAGGGGGCGTGCAAGAGGCAAGCACACACTTATGTTTCCCTCTCTTTCTCTCTCCTTTCCCCTCCCTCTAAAAATTAAAATTAAATAAAATCTTTAAAATGTTTTTTAAAGTAATAATTAAACTCTGGGTTTTTTGGGTCCCCCTCATATAAGGATTTACACATATATATGTGGAAATAGAGATATACAAAAGTTTATAACAAAAATATGACTCGTGTTTATACATAAACATATATTTATATATGTGCATATGTGCATGTGTGTGTTTATGCATAAAATGTTATATATATTTATGTGTGTGTGTATATATGTACACACACATATAGATCTATACAGAAATAATTATTTGATGCTGAATTCTACAAATATGTCCTTCAACAGCAAGTCAACACATTCCTAATACAGCATCCAGCAGAAGAAAGGCTTCTTTGAGTGTGGTTCGTAGGGTACATGAATGTCTTACATGAGATGAACAGCAATTTGAATATTTTACCTAAAATGTCACATAATGTGCTTGAGAGTGATACTGCTATGTTACAGAATGACAAGCTCGTGATTTTGTAATAAAAAAGGGTGTTATTTGTGTCAGATCCTATTTATATATGAACTGAGACAAACAAGCAAGATATTCTTCTACGATAATTGATTAAATATAAAATAAGTTGAACTTTAACTGAAATCATAAGCTACCAACTAGCAATTAAAACAATTCTGAAAACTGGAAAACAAACATTTCAATAGACTTTACAAATTCAGGAATTACCGCATTTTGCCACATATAATGCACTCTTATGTATAATGTGCATCTACATTTTTGGCTCAAACTCTCAGGAAAAAACTCCTTCATTATAATTTTTTAATTCAGTTTTTTACTTATTTATATTCAGATACTTGGTTTTTGTATTATAAAGGGATCTGAGCATTTATTTTTTAACATACTATAGTACAAGAAATTTTATGTTAACAATTAATTACAAAACACAAGAACATACAAGGTATTTCAGGTACTACCCATGTATAATGCACATCCTTATTATTCCCTCAAAAATTGGTGAATTATACACAGCAAAATAGAGTCTACTATGAAGTTCTTTGCTATGCAAACGAAAGCATATTTATCCAATACTTTTTCAGACTTAAAGTGTTAATCACAAGAGAAATAAAATATTTCCCACATTAATCTCTAAGAAACGCAGTTGAAGGCAAACTTTAAAGCAATATTTGATATGCAGAAATAGAAGAAATTAATGATCTCAACAGACTACAAAATATTCCAAAGTTAAAGTATTCCACAGGATTGCAGATATGTGCTTTAATAGTAAGATAAAGATGGAGTTTGCCTATACAATTCAAAGACAAATCAATAACAAATAATTTTGTTTTCAAAAGTATATTTTATGTTTTTACCAATTTATAAAAATTAAGTTACAGGGTAACATCAGCAAAACAATAAAACACACATATTTAAGAACAATACATACACAAATTCCATTTATAACTAATCCAGAAACTAGTTCAGAGACTCTTGCATCCTGGGTAAATGTGAAGCCAGACACATCAAAGCCAGTAGAAAAACCCAAGACAGTCCCTTGCCATAATCCCTACCCTTAACACAGTATCATATAATTGGAAGGAAACCCCGGTTTCCAGCTTCTCCAGGGCTAGGGAAAGAGTTGGACCATATGCCCAGCATTCCAACTTTTCCAGGTCTGCCCCAAGAACTAGCCTCTGTCTGGCCTCTCTCAGACCACTGACAAGACCCAGCATACACTACATGCCTGGGAACCAGTGAAACGAAGATGGCAGTTTGAACTAGCACACAGGAGTCACCACAGCCCATCCCCCAGCTTAGCACAGAGAAAGTAGGAAAAAAACCCAGATCCCAGCTTCTCCTCCCCAAGGAGACAAGGAGGTGAACCACATGTCTAACATTGCGACCTTTCTGGAAGCTGCCTGAGGGGCTGGCTACCACCTTGCCTATCTCAGAGTACTGACAGGACACAGCATACTTTAGATGCCTGAGGACCACTAAAAACAAAAGACATGTGTTTGGACCAGCATGAAGGTTTGAGAGGCCCCCAAAATCTGTGGCTGGGCTGTTATTAAAATCCCGATAGTACCTAAAGTGATCTACTGATTTAATATAATCCCCATCAAAATCCCAATAGCAATCTTTTTTTACAGAAATAGAAAAAAGTCCTGAAATCATGCAGATCCACAACCAACCCTGAGCAATCAAAACAATCTTGAGAAAGAAAAACAAAGGTGGAAGCATCACTTTTTGATTTTGAAATATATTACAAAGTCATAGTAATTAGAACAGTACTGACATAAAGGCACACACAGACCACTGAACAGAGAATCAAGAAATGAACTCATGCAGATCCTTCACCTTCAACAAGGGTGCCCAGAATATATGAAGAATAAAATTAGCCCTTTATCTAACACTATTAAAAAAATCAACTCGGAAGGGAATAAAAACTCAAAAACATAAGAGTTGAAACTGTAACACTTGTAGAAAATAGAGGGAGAAAGCTTCCTGACATTGGTCTTGGCAAGGATTTCTTGGATATGGAAACAAAAGCAAAAATAGATATGTGGGACTACATCAAACTAAAAACCTCCTGCACAATAAAGAAAAAAAAGCAGAGTGAAAAAGCAACCTACAGAATGGGAGAAAAATATCTGCAGTTCTACATATCTGATAAGGTTTTAGCACTCAAAACTATAAAGCATTCCTACAATTCACTCGCAAAAAAAGAAAAAAAATTAACTTGATTAAAAACAGGTAAAGAACTTAAATAGACATTTTTCCAGAGAAGACATACACAAGACCAACAGGTATAAGAAAAAATTCTCAGCACCAATAATCATCAGGGCAATGCAAATCAAAACCACAATGAGATACCTATTATCTCACATATGTTAAGATGGCTATTATCAGAAAACAAAGCATGAGTGTTGGTGATGATGTGGAAAAACTGGAACCCTTAGATACTGTCAGTGGGAATGTAAAATGGTACAATCACTATAGAAAACAGGATGGAGGTTCCTAAAAATATTAAAGATAGAAACTTTATATGATCCAGCAATTTCATGTATGGATATTTATCTAAAATAATTAAAAGCAGGGTCTCAAAGTATTAGCATTCTGTTCACTGAATCATTTTTCATGACAACCAGATGTGGAAACAACCTAAATGTCCATCAGTGGAGAAATGGATTAAGAAATACGGTATACACATACAATGGGTTATTTAGTCTTGAAAAAGAAGGAAATCCTGCCATATTCAACAACATAAAGGAACCTTGAGAACATCATGCTAAGTGAAATAAGCCAGTCACAAAAGGACAAATACAGCATGATTCCACTTAGAGGAGGTATTTAAAGTAGTTAAATTCAGAGAAGGAGAGGGTAGAATGGTGGTTGCCAGGGGCTAGGGGTAGGGGAAAGCTGGAAATTGCTATTCAACAGTATAAATGTTCAGTTATGCAAGATGAACAAATTCTGGAGATCTGATATACAACCTTGTATATGTTAAATGTTCTTACTACAATAAAAAATGAAGAAGAAATGAAAATTATAGATCAATATGACAATATTTTTAAATAAGTATTTAGCCCATCATAAATAAGACCAACTCACTTGCCTACGTAAAAATTTTTGAAAAGTAAGAAACTTGTGTTTACCAAGTGTCTGGAAGTACATAAAGAAAGGAAGGGTGGGATGCTTTCTACACAACATTTCCTTCTTAAAATAGAAAAAATAACGACCACAGTTGGCCAGAGAAACACAGGAAAATATGTGAAATACCTTGGTTCTTGAATACTTTGTGAGGCAGTATACTGAGACAATGGGAAGAAATGAACCACAAAGATCTGGGTTCAAAATATCAGTTATATATTTTGCTTAATTAATAGTCACCTGTATGTGTCAGGTATTGTTCTATGTGTATTACAAATGTTAAGTCGTTACATTAATAATGCCTTCATGAGGTATGCACCATTATTACTCTCATTTTACAGATCAGATGAAGAAACCAAGACGCACAGAGGTCAAGTAATTTGTCAAAGGTCACACAGCTAGTAAGTGACAGAGCAATGATTTGAACCCACATAGACTGGTTCCAGAGTCTGTTATCTTAGGCCAATAATCTAGTCTCCAGCAATCTCAGATTCATGTGTAAAAATGAAATTAAAACACTGGATCATTAGGATTAAATGTGATAACTCTCATAAAGTAGCCAGCTCCGAATCAAGAACACATCTGGCACTGTTTCTACTCTGGCTTCCCCCGGGTGAGCACCAGAGCCGTGTGGTTATTGCAGGATGCTAGGTTTGGTCGTAAGTGATGATGTCATGAATTTACAACTAAAGAAGGGTCTAGTTTAACTCAGCCAATAATACCAATGCACCCGAATATGAATTAAGACACCTATTAATTGACAAAAAATGTGCTACCATTCATTAGAATGTGCTACCAGTGAGATATGATATTCACAAGAATATGGTAGTATAAGAACTATTCTTATATTCTAAACATTTCCCAATGCCAAAACAGTGCTAGAGAAAAATGTATAAATATATCAACCCTAGTATACCCCAGGGTTATTAGAGTTACAAAGATGGAAAGTGTCTTGAAATTTTGCTCTTTCTATTCACCTAGACTGTCCAACAAAACTCCTGCCAGCCATCACCTTCTCTCTAAAAGGTAAATGGTGACATTAGAAGCTCTCAGTGTTTTTTTTTTTTTTGGAATGCCACTGATACCATACACTTGTCCCAGTCATTCTGGAATCCTCTCCTGTATTCCACATACACATATGGTAGGTAAAACAGTCACCTGAAATAATACTGCGAAGAACTGTGGCAGAAGGGTAGTTGGACTCCTACAGGTAGAAGAATACACTGAGGGTATTTTAAGATGAGATTTAAAGGTACCGAAATAGATATAAAAATGATCATCTTAGGGACAATGCTACAGAAGACCAAAACTGTTCCTGGTGGGTTAAAGTATTATAGAAAGTTCCATCTCAGCAATAAATGTTCCTTTATCCTGGGAGGGGAAAACCTTAGCATCTGGGAGACCTTTGGCAAGTTACTTAGTTTCTCTATCCCTCAGTTTCATCTGAAAAGTAAGGCTAATTGCAGTACCTCTACTTCACAGGGCTGTTATGAGAGTAAAAGCTAACACATGGGAAACAGAACAGCACCCAGCACATGAGCGTTAGCCATTGCTATTACCACTGCGGTCAACACCAGCATCGGTGTTCTCAGCACGACTGTGGTCACTGTCATCGCCGTCCACCAGGAAACTGCTTCTGTCAGTCTCTCACTTCCACAGGTTCCTTTCCCAACACTGTCAATACCATCACTTCGTAAAGCTCCCTTCACTCCTAACCCATTTCTTGTCTGAACAACATTTTTTCAGTCCATAATTAAAAATTGCTCTTGTCCAACTGAATGTTATTAAAAGCAAGATGGTTTCAGCCAAAGCATTCTCAGTATTTGCTGATCCCTCTCATTAAAAAAAGAAAAAAGGAAAAGAAAAATGCCTGACTTATCAAAACTGCTTAATGTGTCCTAACAAAGAAGATAAATAAAAAGACTTTCATTAATTTATAATTCATTTCATTCACATCTTTTGATTGCCAGCATGTCAGTTCATCAATACAATAAATAAACTTGTAATAAATTTTAATATATATATTTTTCTCTGTCCTGAAGCTTTATAATTAATACTTAATACTTAGCACTAAAATCATAGCAACTAAAAACATAAAAACTACAAGATCTGAATTCTAGCCCTGTCTCTCACTACTAACTAGGTACATGGTACTGGACAAATCACTTCACCTCTTTAGCTCCTAACTTCCTTATCTATAAAGGGAGAAGGTGGATTAGATTATCTCCAATTACCCTTCCTGCTCCAAAAGTCTATGATTCTACAACCTAGTATTTTAGAGAAAGTTTAGAATTTTGAATTTTCTTATTTCTAAGATGAAAGTAAGGTTTGCTCATGCCCTAGTTCCCTCACTAGGTGGTGCTGTCTACGCAGTTTTGTGGCTAGGCAACGGGAAGAAAGCGGCTGGCACTCTCTCTCACCAGGGTCACTTAAAAACTTTGGGGGCTGGACAATTTCTCCCTCCAGAGGGCTCTCCAGGCCACTGCAGAGTATTTCACAAGCCCGCCTCCCCACAGTCTCTGTGTCCATTAAACACCAGTAATCCCCATCTCCCCAGTCACTGTGAACAATCGAGACCACTCACATGAAGTGCCCTCCTGAGAGGCAACCCACCCACCCCTGGTTTAGAACCACTAAAAGAAAATAAGTTTTCTTTTTCATAGTTAAGAAACAAATACTCAAAAATAAAAATGATTTAGTTGCTTGTGAAATCAAACACAAGTCATTTCTGTAAATGATTGTAAAGTGCCAAATTCTCATTATCATGACAAATATATATATAAACACAACAAAATCAAATATTTCACAGGACATCTTTTTGTCAGCTGATAACTGAACAGCTAGTTATTATTCTGTGTTTAAGTCACACCCCAGTCCTACCAGCCTTTACTACCTCTATATTAGTCATTTTGAATTTATATAATGATAAATTAAATGTTACAAATAAAAAATTAAAACTCTAAAAATGTAAATATACAAAAACTCGCAGTCATTAGTTGAGTAGAAGAGAGAACTCTAGGGAAGGCAAGCTGCCTATTTTGAAGAAGGCCTCAGAAGTAACTTGATTTTAATGAATTTTCCATATTCTGTTTAGCCCTTGGCCTTACAAGCTCGTAAATCTAATGGGACAGCATATGACCAGTAGATCCATCTCCCAAGAACAATTCCCATTAACCAAGCTCATAAGACTGACATGAAGTCAGAATGCCCACTTAATAATTTATGGCAGTAGCTATAACGGCCACAACTACCACGGGCAGAGGGCGTTTGTGTCCTCCAGTCGGCATGTTCTCTCCTTTTCAGCCATGGTACGAAGAAAGCCCGTCTAGTAAGGATGGAAAGGAATGAGGATTATGTTATGTACTATGAATATTAAATGGCAAGAAGTCAAGGGGGTCTGATGTGTTAATGTCCAAAAAAAGGATACAGGCCAAAAATATGAATGTAGCCCAAGATAATCAAAATAACCCTTTGAGGTAGGTACTATCATTAGTCCCATTTTTCCAGAGTAGGACATAGACTTGAAGAGCTTAAGTGATTTTTCTATGGTCATGTGGAGGAGACAAGAGTTCAGACATAGGTCTGGCTAATCCCAGGTCCTAACATTATGCAACATAAAGCTTAAAATCCTTAAAATTGCTAACAAAGCAGTCTTTACCTACTTTCCACTTTTCTCTCTTGCCACTGGTGCTCTTCACTCTACCTACGCAGCAGTCATACAGAATTTGCAGCTCCTGGACTAGGCCACTGTTTCTCTTGCCTTTAAACATGCTGTCCACCATGCCAAAACACCCCCTCAACATCCTCACCAGAATAACTACTTAGCTTTCATATCTTCACTTTAAAAAATTTCTTCCTCAGTCTAATGCCCAGACTAAGTTTTCCTGATCCCTAGATAAAGTTGTATCTCTGGTATATTATTCAATTGGGAGACTGTATATCTCTATCATAATACTTCAAACTGTAAAATTTATTTATGAAGTGTCTTTGTTTCTTACTCAAATTCTGACCTCCACAAAGGTACTATGCATCCCTACATCCTGGAAGATGATAGGCACATATTAAATATATGGTGAATTAATAAATGAAAATGTAACAGCTCAGAGAAGAGATATATGTATCAATTTTAAGAGAGTGTCACCAGGTCCCCCAAAAGATCTGCCTTCTGATTATATTCACAAATATTTAAAAGAAATGCACCAGTCAGAATTAGGGGTAAGTCATCCCAGAAACTGAAAACCTGATGGCAAATGATGACCAATGTTGATTTAAGTCTAGCTTGTGAAAATGAACATCCTAGCTTACTAGGCCTGATTCTTATTTGTGGCAGGGTGGAGAACAGGACAGAGGGGAGTCTAAATGGAGCCAGTGAAAGCTATAATGAGGCTGGCACAGAAGTCCAGGTGAAAGATGCTAACAGTGGAGATGGAAACGTATTGGGGTATATCTTACAGATAGCACAAATGGGACTTTAGCCCATTACAACATGAAAATGATAAAGAGGGAAGTACTAAGAAGGACTCCAGTTTTTTTCCAAAACCAACTGAATATAAGGTGTTATATTTATTGGAAAAAGGAAGACTAACAGAGACATAGATGTGAAGGGAAATCAAGAATTTAACATAGAATTTATTAGGTTTGAGATACTTGTAAAATATAAAGAGGAAATTACAGGCTGACATCTGAACATTAAGGATTAGAAGATTAGTGCTCTTAGGACTTTAATTGTATCAACTCTATGATACCAGTCTTGCTATTGTTCCTACCCCACAGAAGAGAAAAATCAAGGTACGAAAAAGGATAAGTAACTTGCCCAAGATCACACAGCTAGTATTCTCTGGCAACGAAAATTCTCAAACTGAGGTAGTCTAGTTCCAGAGCTCACTCTTTATCACTACACTACACTGTTTCCTTAGCAGCCGACTGATACCCTGCACTCTGGGAACTCCTGGAAGTTTCGGTATTTGGTACCCAGGAAAGAAGGGGTGAGGTGTAAGGTTTGAACAGCAAAATTAAAGTCTCCACAATGAATGGGAAAATACCCACCTCCCTCTTCTAAACAGAGATGCAGAGTTTTGTGGATTTTTCTGTAAAGAAACTTGAATAGCCACAGAAAAAAAGGCCTACACATACTCCATGTGAAGGTTCCCAGACAGAAGAGCTACCTCACTGCCCTATAATCTTACAGTGAAGTCTACTATCCCAACCAATGCGTACAGAGCTTCTAAAAAGAAACTAAGAAACTTTTTATTATAAAATATGGACAATCATGAATCAAAAATTGAGGATTTACAGTTCCATCCACAAGAGAGTAACTATTACCGGACTTTTCCCCCTGTCATAAGTATCTATAAAACTGGAGATCTATATGAGGCAAACATTTTCAGGTACTGGACAAGAGGTAGGACAAAAATGTAATCCTTGAGAGAAACACCTAGGGTGATCCCCAGACTTGCCCCTGCTCTCTGCCTAGGACAATTTCTTGACCACAGCAGAGGGAGGTAGAACCTCTAAGCAGAGCACGGTGAGACGAGCTGAGCTAAAAAGTTAGGAAACAGGAGTTGAGAGCTACACATGGGGCTGAAATTTGTGAGGCAGAATACCAGAAGGAAGCTCGCCTCAGAAATCAGTGTGTAAGTTCCTTGGATTTCATCAGACTTAAAACTGCTTTTGCCCTGGCTGGTGTGGGTCAGTTGGCTGGAGCATTGTCCTGTACACTAAAGGGCTGAGGGTTCCATTCTCAGTCAGGGCACATGACTAGGTTGCAGGTTCCATCCCCCGTTGGGGCCAATATGGGAGGCAACCAACGGATATGGGAGACATCCATGTATCCCACATCGAAGTCTCTGTCTCCGTCTCCTTGTCAGCAAGGAAGTAACTTAACGTATCTGGGCTTCAGTTCCTTTATCTGTGAAATACTGATAATACTCATAATAATAACTAGTTCACAGAGTTAGTATAAAGATTAGATTAGGCAATGTTTATAAAATAATAAGGACATTACTGGCACATAATAAATATTAAATGGCAGATAATGATCTTATTTCCTAAAAAGGTGATATCACAGAATAAATAGTAGTAGAAATATAATATTTGAGGTTTTTATACTATGTCTCCCTTTTAATGGGAAATAAATACTTGTATTCAGAGATGGTATTTTTATATTCTACGTACTCCATAACAAAGACATTATCTGTATCACTATGTACTCATGACTTAACATCTGTAGCAATACTGTTTTCTCCTTTGAACCAAATAATAATACCACAACTGGCAAAAAGTTCACTTAGTCCACAATATAATATTTAGTTTGCTTTAGAAATGAAATCATTGCTTTATCTATTCAGATACAGCCTTTTTCAAAAAAAGATTTTATTTACTTATTCTTAGAGAGAGGGGAAAGGAAGGACAAAGAGAGGGAGAGAAACATAAATGTGTGGTTGCCTCTCACACACCCCACACTGGGGACCAGGCCTGAAACCCAGGCCTGTACCCTGACTGGGAATCGAACTGGTGACCCTTTGGTTCACAGGCCACCACTGAACCCATTGAGCTATGCCAGCCAGGGCAGATACAGCCTTTTTTAAAAAAATTGCTTGCATATTATAAATAACCAAAGTAATATCAATATTTCTTTACTAACTTAATTTCAATGTTATTTTTTAAATAAAACAGAAAAATTAACTTACTAAGTCACTCAAAAACAAAACTGGTATATGATTATTCATGTAGTAATTACTCAAAGCAGTAATTCCCAAATCTGTCTGGATTATCAGAATCACTTGGCAGCGCCTAAACTTATTCAGATTCAGAGCTTCATCATCTAACTACTGATTCAGAATTTCCAAATGTGAAGCCTAGAATATGCATTTTTTTAAATCTACCCAGCAAAAGCATAATAAAGGCAATCTACAAAAGAAGCAATAAAATAGCCAATAAAAACAAAACAATATCCTCAACTTTACTAGTAGATGAGAAAATGCAAATATTTAAAAGCAAAGATACTCCATTTTTGTCCAAATTAATAAAAATTAAAGAGACTTAAAAATCATGCTAACGTAGGTATAACAGAAGGGGGGCATTCTGATATGTCATGGGAAAGAGTTGCTATCAACATTTTGAAATAATTGAGAGTTCTATCTTTTAAAAATAAAAATGCCAGCAATCTCCACTATAACTATAAAATCCCAAGGAGCATGAAACTACGTATATAAGGACACCTATTACAGAATTATTATAATAAAAAATTTTAAAACAACCCAAATGTTAATTAATAGGTACATAATTAAATGAATTAGCCATATTATAGAAGATTAGGTAGCAATTAAAACGACTAAGTTAGAAACTTCCTCTTCTAGCAGCACTGGAGTGAGTAGCTTGTAGCAGAACAATGTGCCCATAAAAAAATGGATAAAATCTACATAATATACGCTCAAAAGTAATGAAGAGTTGCCAACTTAGCCAAGACTAGAGAAGTCCAACTTCCAGGAAGAAGGGAAGCTCACCGAGGTGAGTCTGACCTTCTGTGTGCCACTCTTCCCCTCAGCGAATCTGTCATGTCTTTTACTTTGTATTGGTTTTGGGTGTACAGCTTAGTGGTTAGGCAATCATAAACTTTACCTAGTGTTCCCCTGATATTTTCAGTACCCCAACTGGCACCACACGTAGCTATCACAATATTACTGACTGTATTTCCTATGCTTTACTTACTTTCTTGTGACTATTTTATAGCTACCAATTTGTGCTTCTTAAACCCTTCACCTCTTTCACACAGCTCCCCAACCCCCTCCCCTCTAGCAACCACCAGTTCTCTCCCTGTATCTATGTTGAGTTGGTTTCGAATTTGTCTGTTCATTTATTTTGTTCCTTAGATTCCACATATAAGTGAAATCATTTGGTATTTGTCTTTCTCTGACTGACTTATTTTGCTGAGCATAATGCCGTCTAGGTCCATCTGTGCTATTGCAAATAGTAAAATTTCATTCTTTTTTATGGCTGAGTAATCTTCCATTGCATGTGTACCACAGCTTTTTTATCCACTCATCTACTGATGAGCACTGACATTGCTCCCATACCTTAGCTATTGTAAATAATGCTGCAATGACCATAGAAGTGCATATATTCTTTCCAGTTAGTGTTTTGTGTTTCTTTGGACAAAACTCCTGAGTTGGAACCACTGGGTTTTTTAAATGTTAAGCAGTGAACAGCAAGAGACTCAGAATATGAGCAGAACTCAAAAAGAAATCTGAGCAAAAAGAGGTGACCAAGGAGAGCTTCTGGCTGCTTACCAGAGCTAGAGAGCCAAAACCTGTCAAGTTTTCTTGAGAAGGCAGCTAAACTGACAAGTCAAGATTTGAAAGACAGGAGAGATGGAGACAACTCTCTGTACCAGTTCACCATGGCACCTACAGATTCTGGAGCTACCTATTACAGAAGTTCTTAGACATCAAGACTTATTACTAGGCTACAATGATGGTATCACATTGGCTCAAAAGTAAATAAAAGGCCACTATGGCAACAGGGAGACCAGAAACAAAATTCCACAGAGCCTCTAAAACTTATGATAGAGACACTGAGTATAGTGGAGAAAAAAATAACTTTAATAAACAGTGCTGAGTTCATTAGATATCCACATGGAAAAAAAATTACCTTGACCTATTCCTCATTATATATATACAAAAAACAATAAAGCTTCTTGGAAATAAAACAGAAAGAATTTACTGAGCTAGGCAAAGATTTCTTAACCAGGACACACCTCCCAAGGGAAAACTTCATGAGCTGTGGGATGCTGGCGTGAGGACAGTCATGGCACAGCCAGTCTGAGGGCCATTATCTAGGAACCTCTTCATCTACACAAGCTGATAATTTACTTATTCTACTCATGTAACATGCAAAAAACCATTTGTGCTTTTGTGAGTAATATCCTGACTTATGAAATTAAACCCATAAAACTCATAATGAGAAATTCATATAATAGTGATTTTTTAACAGTTAGGACTTTTTAATAACTACTGAAAATTCAACAAAGAATCAAATACAATTTGAATTTAATATGTGAAGTGGCACTGTTTTTACTCATTTTTTAAAAATCCAATTTTCCTTCTAATGTTAAATCCTACAACTAATAACCCTCAATTTTCACAGGTGATTAAAAATAGCAACCAGGCGTAAAGTGCCATGTTAAGTAGACATGAACAAAGCTAACTTAACTCAGGGTGAACACCTACAGTTGCTCTCTGTGGCTAGCAAAAACAAGCCATCTGCTGTAATAAAAAATAACCTGAAAGATACAGAGCCCTAAATAAGCCTGTTGCTCTACCCTTTATGTTAATGGTAAAACTTCAGTTTGCTCATCCAGGATCACATCTACAAAATGATAAACCTTTCTCCAAGTCTAGAGAAACAGCTACATATCTCCTATTTACTCAAAGAGCCTCCTTAGATCCACAAAACAAGGGAAAGGAGTAAAATAAGGAGAGCGTTAGCCTCCTGAGGGCATAGATTTAAAATGGTATTAATGAAAAATTGTATACAATCCAACTCTCATTCTCTGTCCATGCCAAACTTCATTAAGACAATGCACATGTATCTCTCGCTGTGTGAAGGACACGTGTGTATGCTCAGTGTCCTGAACTGCTACTGAACATTTTACCTTTGCAGCAATCTGCAGTCCAATTTTGTCCGCCTCGGCCTCCAACGTTCTACTGTATGGTCTACTAAACAAATACTAAAAAGAAATAGAAAAAAAAAAGCTCTATTAAGGTTATTTCACAACAAAATGAGGTTTCTAAAATTAATTTCATGGAGTATCTGAAGTTTTTAAAATCTCCATTACTGACATTTAAAGAACACCATGGTATCAGACATACAGTGCGACCTTTATTTCCTCCACCAGAGATTAATATTATCTAAACACAGAAAGAATAAATAAAATCATGCTAACAAACTTCTGGAGAGTCTACTGTCATCACATAGAGTACTTCTATTGTTCCATTTATAATCCCTACCTACTGTGTAGAAAATTCCGTAAGAAAGCTTATTGATGCAGTCTTTTATTATGGCCAAGGAACATTTGATCTTCAGTTTTAAAAGAAAACTGAAAAAATATAGCTACATAATAGCCAGTGACACCACTAGAGAATTTATTTTAATTGGAAAATTAACCATAGAGCACAATGTTCATTCTTTGATAAACTATCTTAATTTCCTTTTTTTCTAAGTATTGATTAGTTAGGAAAATGAAATTTACTTCCAACCTAAATTTTAAAATGCAAATAGATATGGTAACTTTAATTTTTCTAATTACTTGTATTTATGTGACTGCTTTCCAGTTAAATTCTAATTTTCAGTAAGTACTAAAACTTTGTAGGCGATGATCAATAGGCAGCACTTTTGAGAAGATAGCTATTAATTGGGGAAGCAATTTTTCAAAGGTACGTGTCAGTGATAGTTAGAAATAATGTGACCAATCTGACCCACAGCACATGACCATTAACCATAACTTTCTTCCTCCTCAACAATGTTTAGGTTGCTGAACTAAATTGCACAGTGTCTTCACTCTCCACAACTCATCTACACATGTCCCATCTGGTCTCCTGATAATATAACTAATTTAAAACACTGGCTTTCAAAGGAGACTTACATTCATTCCAGTCCAAACGCTGACACATTCTAACTGTTCACCCTGGGCTAATCATTGGGCTGGCAAAAAACTTCCTTTGGTTTGTACCATAAAATAGAAGTCATATTTTTCATTTTCACCAATAACTTTATTAATTTGGATATTCTGAGTATGTCAGCTATCTCCTGCATAATAATGTTGAGTGTTCTCAACTAATGTCTCAATTTGATCACTACCAACTTCAACTGGTCTACCCAAGCATGGATCATTGTCTAGCGAGAAACTTCGCAAACCACCTTTGATACATTTGATCAGTCACAGCACCTTCTCCATAAGCTGCACCAGTCTTTTTTACATTACAGCTGTTTTTACCTTTCTTGAAATAATAAAGCATAATTTACTGAAAATATTGTATATTTTTTTCCAACTTCAATATTAAAATGGCTACGCAAATATTCACCAATTTTGATGTTTTTATTAAATGCATGCTGATATGACAGCTGTCACAATACAACCTAACAAAATTGTTTCAAATGAAGTTAAAGACAACTCAGAGCTATTAGAGCCATCTTACACAAAAAACGAACTGTTGGGCCAACCCAATATTTAAAATATCTAAGCCCACATGTTGCAGAGAGAATAAAATAAACAATAATAATAACTCCTATTTATTAAGTCCTTACTTTGTGCCAGGTACTGTGCTAAATGCTTTAAATCCGTGGTTCTCAAAGGGATGTGCTTATGTCTCCTGGAGACATTTGGAAATATGAGTATTTGGATAGTTTTGATTGTCTGGTGGAACACGGTAGGAAAGAAGAATGCTGTTTGGAGGCAACTGCATAGTTAGAGGCTATTATACATACATCCTGCAATGCACAGGCCAACTCTCCATAAAGAATTATCCAGTCCCAAATAGCAATAGTGCTTACAGTGTGAACCCCTGCTTTAAATTTATCATTCATTTCAGAACAATGCTTTGAGTTAGTCAGTATAATTATTTCAAATCACAATGAAGAAACTGAGATCTATATAAGTGAAGTAACCTGCCGGGGTCCTATAGAGTTTAGGTCTAAAGAGTCTAAATTCAAACACAGGTCCATCTGATCAGAGCTTATACTCTTAACACCTATACATAATTAATCTATGGTATGTTGTTTATCCTAGTGCCTAACATAGGGTAGGTACTCCACAAATGTTAGCTACTATAATTATTTATTATGAATAGCTCTCAAAGCCCTACCTGGTAGTACTCTATGAGGCCCGCTACATTATACCCAAATCTTTAAGATTACAAAAATAGGGCTCCCCAATGGTTAAATGAGGGCCCCTACTTCTTTCTTTCTTCTCTTCCTTTCTCTGGTGGATAAATGTCAGCACTTTGCCTTCCTTAATGACTTCACTCTACACCCTCCCATCCACCCTCTAATCACAAAAAGCAAGGCTTTAACTACGAGTCCGGCACAAATAATGCCCCTTTTCTTACAAAATCATAAGCATGTAATTCTGTAACATAATAATATCACACTCAAGCACACCATATGGCATTTTAGGTGAAATGCTCTCATTAAACCTATAAATTATTACACCCATATCATTACCCTGCCAACCACACTCAAGCAGGCCTTATTTCTGCTGGACCCTGTATTTTACAGCTAAAGAAACTAAGATGGAGACAAGTTAAAACAGTTGCCCAAATTCACCAAAATTTAGGGGGGACACTTGGCTTAGGGAAAAAGAGTTCAAAGAGAATACCTACTTTATTTTCAATCTAGTTATTAAATTAAAGATTTATACCAAAATAACATGATTTATCAAGTACTTCAAAAGACAAACAGCTAAAATTTATTTTTCTTATGACCAAATCTTCTGATTCCATTACAGGAAAAGCTATCTATTGATAGAGAAAAAACTACATTAACTCCTTTGACTTCCCAGCACACCATAACAGAAATAAAATTCAAAATATGAGATCCTATAGCCTAAGCAATAATCATTTCTTCTTTTTCCTTTTAAGAACATTTATTTAAATATAAATGAAGCCAAATGATATGGCAACAATGAAGAAAAGACTTAGTTATCCAATTTCAAAAGCAATTTGTCTCAAAGAATTTTACACATTAGTTTAAACAGCACCCAGATGGCACCCTGATGGGTGCTCCAAAAATCATTTAAATAAACAAATAACAGATTGTTCCTAAATAACTAAATCTCCCAAGACAAGACAAAATATTTGAAAAAAGATGTAAAATAAAATAATTAATCACAGTTAACAAAGCAATTATCAAGAGTGCAGAACCTACTTTCAGTAGTGCAGTGTTTTGAACAAAATGAGAGAATACATTTTATGAAATGATTATCGTTATACAGAAGTACAAAGAACAAAAGTCAACAAATACCCAGTAAGACTGTCCTTTCAATACTGCCTAGGCAATGTCAGTTTAACTGGAGTGAGGAGGTGAGGGTGGTAAAGTAGCTCAGCCAACCTTGTGCCCATAAAAGTTTACAGGTTTTAAGAGTTCCCCGTCAAAATGCAAATATTTGGGAGAGTAGAGAGTCATCCAGTAAGTACACGACAGTCAATATGAGAAACAAAGTACAAAGTTTGAAGGTAAAGTGACAGAAGGAAAGGAAGGGTTTGTGACTGGGTCGTCTCTGTAAGAACTGTAACTATGCCAAAAGAATCCACAACTGTGTTAGCCAAGAGCTGCTAAGCCCTTCTAACCCATCTATCTCCATCACTAGAGAGATGCGATATTTTCAAATTTGAAGACTCATTATTAAGAATATCCCTTCAAAATGCTAACACATAAGCTGCTAAATTAGTACCCACGTTTCATGATAATATGTGAAAACACCTTTGGCATTTGTTGCCTTACGGTACTATTAAAATATCCTCACCACTAGCCATTACGAATTCAAGTTATTGTCTCAGACTTACCTCCTGCAATTTAGACTGTAACCACTGGCCCAAAATTGCCAAGCTATCTCGAGGACAAACAGCCCAAATCATTGTGAGAAAAATCAGACCTAGGAAATCCAATAAATGAACCACACTGGCCTTTTCTGCCTGAGAAAAATCAAAATAATGAATATTACATTTAATAAGTTGAGAGAGTACATGCGTTTTCTAGTTTATCATGTGTAATCACATTAAATAATTACATATGTTTAAATGACATTCACAAACAAAGATTATAAAGTGTTTTTCTTCTGCATGCTTTATCCTTTCTCAGTCTGTCTGTCTCATCATTTGCTTACATACTTACATATTCACTCATTCATTCAATTATCATTTACTGAGCCACTGGCCCTCACTCAGATCCAATGATAGGTTCATTAATCCCCAGTTTCTTATATTAACAAGAATAGTAATCTTGTGAAATAGGTGCAATTATCTCTATTTTACAGCTAAAGAAACTAAGATAGAGACAGGTTAAAACAGTTGCCCAAATTCACAAAGCTATTAGTAAAAGGACAAGGAATCAAACCCAGGAAGTTTTAGTTTCTAATACAGTTGTTAATTCTTTTTAAAAATCAAATAAATGTGTTTATTATACTTTTGGACAGAGACTAAACACTTTATAACATAGGAAGCAGTTAAAACAAGGAACAATTCAGAAATAAATTAGTTTATTTTTAATAAAAATCTTTTGTCCATCATGACCTAATATATGATTCATTTTCTGTAAGTTTGCAATTTTATAAGTCTAGTATTTCTCACCAGGAAAATGGGTTCTATGAATTTCTGTATTTACCCATGGCAATAATTGAAAATGGTTTTGCTTAAAAGAGTTGTTTTTAATCATAACATCTAAATGTAAGTTTAGTGCATAGGATTGCTCATTGTTCACCACTAAAGTCAATTACAGATGTCGGTGTAATGCTAATGTTGATAATAGAGGAATCCTTACTTTAGTGTATGAAGCATAGCTGACAACCAGAAATAACCACATGAAATACTTCTCTTTACAATACAATCTGCCCTCATAAAGCATTCTTTGCTTCATTTTAAGAACTGTGGGTCATGAAAAACAATTAAGGAATTATTTTAGCTTTAAAGAGTAAAATTCCAAATGATGAAGTCATTATAGTAGAGAAAAATCCTTGTTATTACTGAAGAATTGCTATTATACAACACAATCATTGTGTATTTATGGAATAAAGAAAACAAAGGCTCCATCAAATCAAAATGGAGACTACTAAAAATGACAACATAGTGTTGATTTCTAAGACCTCTGCCAAAGAAATATTAATAACTATTTTCTATTTTTAAGGCTACTGTTTATTTTTCATGTTGCATTTCATTATTGTCCTTGCACTGATAGAGATAACAATATGCTGAATGCAGCATTAAATGAGATGCCAGAAAAACAAATGTGTTAAATATTAACACCCTTTAAATGATAAAAATAGCCAAAATTGATTGATTTTGCAGTTCTGAAGCCATTTCTTGAAAGATAAAATCTATTTCAACTGCTCAGACTTATTCTTGTATATATTTGTTTAAAGAAAATATTTTAAAATTTTTCCTACAACTCAGAAAAAATAAAGAAGATTTCTACTATTTGTGCTTCAGAAAAGCACCACTTTGACCCACCTCATCTTATTAACACTCTAAGGAATAGACAGAATTTGAGATGACTTTTAGAGGAATTAATAACACTTTCATTTCCATTTAAATATTACTTGCATTTCCTATATAGCATTTCCCAATCCTTTCACTATTTACCTTCATATTTTCAGTTAAAGAAAATATACCTGTCTCTAATTATGTGGACAAAAGAGCCATGCATATATTTTAAATTTTTTATTAAAGTTTAGTTGGCATACAATATTATATTAGTTTCAAATGCACAACAGTGATTCAACACTTATATACTTTACTATGTGATAACCATACTTAGTATAACCACCTGTCACCATGAAAAGTTATTACGGTATTATTGACTATATTCTCTGTGCTGTACATCAATAAATGAATGGATAAAAAAGACTCATGCATGTTAGCATGTTATTTTTTTTAAATCTACACCAGAGGACATGTTTACTGATTTTAGAGAGAGGGGAAGGGAGGGAGAGAGGGAGACAGAGACATCGACTGGTTGCCTCCCATTTGTGCCTGACCAGGAACCAAACCTGGAACTGAACTTGCAACCTAGGCTTGTGCACAGACCAGCAATCGAAACCAGGACCCTATGGTTTGCAGCACAATGTTCCGACCAGCTGAGCCATGCCGGCCAGGGCACCATGCGTGTTTTTTAAAGAGTAAAAATTAAATACATGTAAACAAATATATTAGATCGATGGACTCATACCAAGACAAACAGATGTGCTCTCACAGAAGTATGAAACAACCTGAATTCTATAGTCTTTAAGAAAGTGCTCCAACAAACAGGTAACTGTGGTAAAAGGAAGCAATGCTGGACTTGCAAAAAGTATAGATGGGTTCGAGTCCCAATTCCACCACTTAGTCACGTTAGTCAGGTTACTTAGAGCCTTTTTAAACATTGGTTTCCTCATACACAATATAGGGATATTAAATACATACCTCATGAGGACACTATTAAAATTATGAATGAGGGGGTACATACTAAAAAGCTCAATAAACTATAAAATGGCAGGTATCATTATTATTACTCTGCATTAATTATATATGGCATACCATCCTAGACATTTTCAAAGATGCTCCAAGCTATCTTCAGAGAATGAATAAAAAAAAACAAGAAAACTGATTTACCCATTTAAACAGTAATATCACTTTCCTACAATTAATTTTCTGACTAGATTACAAGTACGTTAATAATTGTAAAAAATTTTTAATCTAATTTGAAATAATTAGAGGTTAAGAATAATCACTTCCTAGCAAAAGAGACAGGTGATAAAAATGGTATTTAAGAGAAACACTAATTATTCATTATCAAATACTACAGACCACAAAAACTCCCAAAATTAGCCAATCATATTTTTTTCAGGTAACAGAAGACGACAATTACTAAAAACTAAAATTCCATCAAAAAAAGAACAGTGAAAAGATTCAGCTCTTTAAAAAATTTGAGTTTCTAACTGCAACATTTCAACAACTAAATGTTCACTTTAGGTACTTACAGCATGTTCAAGTACTGCATGTGCTATTTCGTGGCCCAAAATGAAGGAAAGTTGATGAACATCCGACACACTAATAAGCCCCGTGAAGACAAACACATGTCCATTCTGCACCATAAAGAAAATAACATAAGCAACTAGAACATGATAAGAAACAAGGATGTTAAATTTAACAATTAAAAATTAGGTTTGAGAACATTTACTTACTGGAAGCACGAAGGCATTTACATCGGGGGAATCAACCACATGAATAATCCAATTGACCTCAGAGATCCCTGGAATATCTTTATTGCATTCAATTAAATGATAAAACACTTCTTTAATGGTCAGGTACTGGGCATCATTCTCAGTTAGCATATCATTTTTGTATTCTTCCATCCACTGAAAGAGTAAAAAGAAAATCAGTCTTTATTTTATTTATTCATTTATTTTTATCCTCACCTCAGAAAATACTTACTGATTTTAGAGAGAGGGGGAGAGGGAGAGAAGCACTAATGTGAGAGAGAAACATCAACTGGTTGCCTCTCCTACATGCCCCCAACCAGGGACTGAACCCACAACCTAGACATGTATGCTAACCAGAAATTGAACCTGCCACTTTCTGGTTTATGGGGCAATGCTCCAACCAACTGAGCCACACTGGCCAGGACTAGTTTTTAAAATAGCTTCAGTTCCACAAAATGTTTATATTGCTTCATGAGAGTTATATGGTTACTTACTGTTGAACATTTTAGTTTTTAGTTATGTAAATATTTACATATATTAAACACTCAAATTTGCATTATTCATGAAAGGCAACATAGTTTCTCACAAATTAAATAAATTCTAATAACTATGATTTTTCATATAAATTAGTTCAAATAAAAATTTTATTCATCTTTTCTATTAGCATATAAATAAATAAAATGTTTATACATTATTTCTATTTTCTTAAGCATTTTAGAAAAACAAAACATTGCCTAGAGAGCATAAATATTTCATACAAGAAAGTAAAATACAAAAGAAAATTACTTTCATAACCCACTGAATAGAAAAACACCCTATACTTTAATAAGAAAGTTAAACTTCTACAAGAAAATAATACACATTTCATTACTTTTAAGTGTTTTATTCACGCAGAGTGAAAGGAAATTGCTAAAATTTCAGAACCATGAGGCATATCATTTTCTCTATATTATGCTGATGAAGACTAGCCACCACATAAAGAAAACTTTTCTAAAACAATATTCACGAAAGACCCTTTTAAGTGCACTGAAAACAAGGATGTTCTGAAAATACTACTTCGATTTCCACTCAATATATAATTTCTTTGGCACATGAAACAACAAGTTTGTTAAGTTTCTTCCTTGAAATGATTAAAAATGGGGGATTTTGTAGACTGTGAATTTGTAAGTCTTTATACCAATTAACATTTTTAAACAGCATTAAGTCACCAGTGTAACCTATCAAAAAAATGAAAAAAATCCATTATTACATTAACCCTCCTGATATAAATAAAACAAGCAAGATTATATGTACAATAGCCCACCCTTATCTGTTAGCTGTATGTACCAACACCCTCAGTGGGTGCCTGGAACAGCAGACAGTACCAAACCCTTTCCATACTATGTTTTTTTCCTACAAATATGTACTTGTAATAAAGTTGATTTTATAAATTAGGCACAATAAGAGATTAATAACAATAACTAATAATAAAATAAAACAAGTATAATGAATTCTGTAAGAGCAATAAAAGTTATGTGAATGTGGTCTCTCTCAAAATAGAACATTGTACTTCCTAATATCCTTCTTCTTATAATGATGAGAGATGATACAATGCCTACATAATGACATAAAGTGAGGTACTCAGAATGGCATGTACCATATTTTGCAGTGTATAATGTGCACTTTTTTGCCCAAGTTTTTGAGGGAAAAATAAGGATAAGCATTATACATGGGTAGTAACCGAAATGCCTTGTACCTGTTCTTGTGTTTTGTAATTATTTGTTATATAAAATTTCTTATACCATGGTACGTTCGAAAATAAATGCTAAAATCCCTTTATAATACAAAAAACAAGTATCTAAATATAAAAATAATAATTCAATTAAAAATTAAAACAGAAGCTTTTTTTCCTGAAAGTTTGGGGCCAAAAATGTTGGTGCACATTATACACAGGAGTACAAGTACACGCAGCAAAATATGATAATTTAAAACGTGTGAACTGTTTATCTCTGGAATTTTCCATTTAATATTTTTGGACCACAGTTGATCACGGGTAACAAACCACAGAAAGTGAAAGCACAAATAAGGAGAAACTACTAGTATAATTACAGTATTTTATAGTAGCATTGTGAAGAACACGTGTTTGAATTTTCATAGCAAGCAGGTATTACATTTGTAGTTTAAAAATAAGAAATAAAAGAGAATATATGTATGTAGATATATAACTTTTTAAAGCTTCTTAGTGATGTGAATCGTAGAAGTTGGCTCATCTCAATCTTTCCAGAACACTTTCCTCAAATTTGCCTCTGACTAGACAATATTCTAAGAAACATCACAAATCTCTGTATAAGTTCCACTAGAAAGGATGTTCTAATAGATGTTCTAGTGAAAAAAAAACATCGTTATTTCTTTTTTTCATGGTAACCTCTCATTGACAAACTCGGAAACTCAATTGGAACGAAAGATACAAAGATCTAGTCTTGACAAAGCTATCAAGTGAGGCTATGAGACTTCAAAAGACATTGATTGATCAAATACTATGTATATGCAATGCATTGAAGATAGAAAAATTATCTGGGACTTCCAGTCAAGATGGCAGCATAGGCAGACATGGCTCACCTTTTCTCACAACCACAACAAAATTACAACTAAGATATAGAACCATCACTGAGAACCAACAGAAATTGAATTGAATCAAGTCTGACAACTATGGAATTAAAGAAACTACATCCACCCAGACAAACAGAAGGGGTACAGATGTGGAATGGGCTGGTCCCATATCCACGTGTACTGGGTAAGAATTCAGGAAGGATATTTTGGGAGTAAGGAGTCCCAGCCCCACACCAGGCCCCTCAGCCCAGGGTTCCAGTGCCAGGAAGATAAGTCCCCACAACTTCTCATGGCAAAAACTAGCAGGGATTGAGCTGGTGGAAGGAATTATTGGATCCCCAAGGAGATCCTCTTAAAGAACCCACACATGGACTCACCTACTCAGACTCACTCCCTCTGCATTCTAGCACTAGGGTGGCAGCTTGAGGAGCACCAGTGGTGTGCAGGGGGAGACTGAGGTGTCTGGCATCAAGGTGAGCAGAGGCCACTGGGCCTTTTCTGGGCTCTCCCCCACAGAGCTAGCAGACTGGTACTGTATCTAAAATTCCATCAACTTGGCTAACCCTGTTTGCTCCGCCCTGGATATCCCCAGAGACTCTACCCCACCCAACTTACCAGCCCACCCAAGCTGCTTTTCCATATGAATGGCTGGTCTTGGCTCAGGCTTTACAACTTCTAAAATCTTCTCAAACAAGCAGCAGCTGCCCTCCATGAGCCCCAGGCCTGGAACTAGCATCCTAGATTCACAGCTTGGTTTTGCCGGGGAATCTCCAAGCCCAGTACCAGTAGCAGCCATCTCAGATTGCTTTATAGCTCATGCAGGATGACCATGAGCAAAACACAGGAGGGGCTGACCTTGACCTGCTCCACCTAAGAAACTCCAGGGCCAGCCCACCCAGTGGATAGCAACAGACCATGTTAGAGCACCACTGCCCTGCCCCTGCACAGCTTATCCTCCATGGAGGATGGAGGTTGGTGGTCCATGGTTACAGCTGACTGGCCTGGGTAAATCCCTCCCATTGACCTGCCAATAGCAACCAAGGCTCAACTGCAAGAGGAGGGTGTATTCAGCCCACACTAAAGGTGCACCTCAAGTACTCAGCTTGGGTGTTAGGGGAGGCTGTGCATTTGGACCCTACAGGACACCTACTACTAGACCACACTACCAAGACACAGAGTCAAATAAGTTCTACCTAATACTTAGAAACAAACACGGGGAAGCTGCCAAAATGAGGAGACAATGAAACATGGCCCACGTTTCATTGAAAGAATAGATCAAATGAAAGAATAGATCAAAACTCCAGAAAAAGAGCTAAATGAAATGGAGATACGCAATCTATCAGATGCAGAGTTCAAAACACTGGTTATAAGGATGCTCAAGGAACTCAGTAAAGACATCAACAGCATAAAAAAGATCCCATCAGAAATGAAGGATACACTAGTTGAAATAAAGAAAAATTTAGAGGGAAACAACAGTAGAGTAGATGAAGCTGAGAATCAAATCAATGATTTGGATCACAATGAAGCAAAAAACAACCAATCAGAACAAGAAGAAGAAAAGAGAATCCAAAAAAATGAGGATAAACAGCCTGTAAGACAACTTTAAGCAATCCAACATTCACTTCATAGGGGTGCCAGAAGGAGAAGAGAAAAAGCAAAAAATTGGAACTCTATTTGAAAAAATAATGAAAGAAAACTTCCCTAATTTGGGAAGGAAACACACATGCAAGTCCAGGAAACATAGAATCCCAAACGAGATGGATTCGAAGAGGCCCACTTCAAGACACATCATAATTAAAATGCCAGTGGTTAAAGATAAATAGATGGGAGGGGGTTTATGGGAGAAAGGGTGAGGTAAGAGGATTAAGGACAAATAGGTAGTTACAGAATAGTCATGGGATGTAAAGTACAGTATCAGAAAGGTTGTAGCTAAAGAACTTATACACATGACACATGGCCATGAACAATGGTAGGACTGCCTAAGGGAGTGGGGGGTACAGGGGACAAAGGGGGGAAAATCAGGACAACTATAATAGCATAATCAATAAAATATAATAAAAATAAAATGATGATCTGTTCCCAAGGAGCTTACTAGTGGTACCAAATGATTAACTACCTGAGTTATATTGTCTAAGGAGTTAAGGCTTCTAAATTCCAACTTTATTTTGCATTCAAGAAATACAATAAATTGCCAAAATTGATGTTACCAAAAAAAAAAAAAAAACCCCAAAATACTCTTATTCCACTTTACTTTCAAAGTCCAAAAATTTAGACTATAGACCTGAATACATACTAAGCACTAGTTTGTGCACAATACTAATATAAAATCATAAACAAAATAGACAGGGTCTCCTGCCCCCACAGAACTTAATCTAAAAGGGAGACAGATCAGCAAATAAATGTTACCTGTGTGATAAGTGCTTTAAAGAAAAAGTATAGTATGTAAAGAGAAAATAAAGTAGAAGAAATAAGCCCAATATATAGCCAAGCACTGGGCACAATTGCAAAGAAGCTAATTCATAATTCAGTTGATAGGAAGAATACCCGCCCTAAGCCCAGTGTATAACTGCCAAACCAAGCTTGAATAATCAAGGGATTTCCTGAAAAAGTGGCATTTAAGTTGACATATGATAAAAAGGAGTTAGCTGGGTGAACGAGGGAAAGAAATATAGTCAGTAAGAATGCTAAGTATGAAAAGTCAGAGCCTTTGGCCGGTGGGGCGGGGGATGCTAATGTCCTGTCAAAGACTAAAATAAAAAAGTAGTACATCTTTCATATTTAATAAACTTTCCTGGTGTGCTGAGACAGAAAAATATGGCCCAAATGAAAGAACAGATCAAAACTCCACAAATAATACAACTAAGTGATGAAGAGATAGCCAACCTATCAGATGCATAGTTCAAAACACTAGTAATTAGGATGCTCACAGAAATGATTGAGTATGGTTGCAAAATAGAAGAAAAAGTGAAGGCTATGAAAAGTAAAATAAAGAAAAATATACAGGGAACCAGCAGTGAAGGGAAGGAAACCAGGACTCAAACCAATGGTGTGGCACGGAAAGAAGAAATAAACATTCAACCAGAACAGAATGAAGAAACGAGAATTCAAAAAAATAAAAAGAGGCTTAGGAACCTTCAGGACAACTTTAAACATTCCAACATCTGAATCATAGGGGTGTCAGAAGAAGAGGAAGAGGAAGAAATTGAAAACTTATTTGAAAACATAATGAAGGAGAGCTTCCCCAATCTGGCAAAGAAAGTAGACTTCCAGGAAGTCCAGGAAACTCAGAGTCCCAAAGAAGTTGGACCCAAAGTAGTACACACCAAGGCACACCATAATTAAGTTACCCAAGATTAAAGATAAGGAAAGAATCTTAAAAGCAGCAAGAGGAAAAG
Organism: Carollia perspicillata; assembly: GCA_004027735.1. Classification (NCBI taxonomy): domain Eukaryota; kingdom Metazoa; phylum Chordata; class Mammalia; order Chiroptera; family Phyllostomidae; genus Carollia; species Carollia perspicillata. The sequence continues at coordinate 27,019 of PVKM010010937.1, forward strand.
AGAGTTACCTACAAAGGAGTTCCCATAGGACTATCAGCTGATTTCTCAAAAGAAGCCTTTCAGGAAAGAGGTATTCAAAGTCATCAAAGGCAAGAACCTACATCCAAGATTACTCTAACTAGCAAAGCTACCATTTAGAATGGTAGGGCAGATAAGAGCTTCCCAGAAAAGGTCAAGTTAAAAAGTACAGGGAATAAGAAGCATAAATGGTAGATACAAAATAGACAAGGGAAGGTTAAGAGTAGTACAGGAAATGGAGAAGCCAAAGAACTTATATGTACAACCTGTGGACATGAACTAAGGTGGGGGAATGCTGGTGGGAAGATGGGTGCAGGGCAGAGGGAGTAAAGGGGAGAGAAACAAAACAAAAAAATTTAGCAAAAAAAATCTTTCTTGCTTTAAATATTAAATTAAGCAAGCTAATTAAAGACAATTCTTACTACTTACTGCTTGACATTCCAGTTCTGATAAAAGACTGAAATGTTCTTTCCCCAACAGTAGTAGCTTGGTCCTTCCTGTGATTGGACTCACTTCCAGGTGAGTAAAGTAAAACACTACGAAGAGCAATCCAAAACCACTCAAACCCAGGAATAACTTCCATTTGTTCTTCCTTACGCTTTCTTTAAACAGTTCCTTCTTGTTAGGAGGAAGTGCACGCCACCATTTCCTTATGCCCCTGAAGCAAAAAGAAAAATTTTAAGTTTGGATAATAGTATCGGCACATATCACCAAAAGTAAATACTTATACTAGAATTTTATGTCTTCAAATACTTGAATTTATATTTGTCTGTATAGATGGCTTCTACAAAAATCTATAAAATTCTTAGCAAAATGATGAAAAAGCAACTATATAGAGCTATAGTTAAAAAAGTCTAACGTTCATTTTAATTTTCTTCAGTTACCTTAAAGGTAAACACTGAATGAGGATCTATTTTACTACAGCGACTGCTGGTTAACATTTATACTGACTTTTTGCCACATGCAAAGTACCCTTCTAGTCATTACACATATGTAATTTCATTTAATCTTCATAATAACCCTGTTCAGAAGGGCAAATGGAGACACAGAGAAATTAAGCAATTTGTCCAAGGTCCTAGAGGTAGTAAGAGAAAAACCAAATACCCTGGCCAGTGGCTCAGTTGGTTGGAGGGTGGTCCCACAAACCGAAAGGTTGCAGGTTCTATTACCAGTCAGCATACATACCTAGTTTGTAGGTTCGGTCCCCAGTCAGGGAGTGTGCAAGAGGCAAGCAATTGATGTTTCTCTCACACATTTGTATTTCTCTCTCTCTTTCCCTATCCCTCTCTCTAAAATCAATAAACATGTCCTCAGGTGAGGATATAAATAAATAAATAAATAAATAAATAAATAAATAAATGAATGAATGAATGAATGAATGAAAAAGGAAGCAGTGAAAACAATGTAATTCCAGAGTCTGAGCACTTAACCACTTAAGAGGCAACGAATTGCCCAAATAAACATCTGAGGAGTTATGATACAATAAATCTACCCCTTTAACCTCCATTCTCCCCACTATTCATCAGATTTCCAGTATAATCTGCCAGTCCTTCGGCGAGGTACAAGGGAAATTGCATCACACTGACTTTAGAAATAAGTATTGTTCAGTAGTAGAAACTCCATGCCCTGTACAACATGACAAAGGAGAGGTAATAAGGACAGCATAAGCAAAGAAAATAAGAAAATTAGAGATTTCACAGATATCATCTGGGGAGTCCCAATTTCAACCAAGTGACAATACTCTATGTCCAGAGACATTTTGACAATAAGCAATGTTTTCAAGACTGGGACAAAAATCTTCCCTTGTGAGTTTATCTGCAAAATCACAACAAAAAATTTGAAACACATACATCATTCTCTTGGCAAAATTTATAAGATAAAAATAACTTCTTCCTCTAAAATGCCTCCAAAGATTAAACCAACCTATGAACTTATTTCCCATTTAAAACTTCCTATGACTTATTACTATTTAAATTTATAAAAACATACGCCAAAATATTTTAGGTGACTGACAATAGTAACAACAATAAAAAAATTAAAAATAAATAATTTAAAAGGATGATAAAAGAGCTGCTGGATTTTTTAGTTTCTTTTTTGCTCAATCCCCCAACCCCTCCCATCCAGCCCCTCCCCCCAGCTGTTAGCCTGCTCTCTACGAGTCTGTCACTATTTTGTTCATTAGATTCCACGTATGAGTAAAATCATATGGTACCTGTATTTCTCTGACTGGCTTATTTCACTTAGCATAGTACTCTCCAGATCTATCTGTGCTGTCACAAAGGGTAAGATTTCCTTCCATTTTATGGCCAAGTAGCGGCCCATTGTGTAAATGTACCACAGCTTTTTTATCCACTCATCTACTGATGGGCATGTGGGCTGCTTCCAACTCTTGGAGAATGTAAATAACACTGCGGTGGGCATAGGGGTGCATGTATTCTTTCGAATTAGTGTTTTGGGAAAAGAGCAGATTGACAGCTGCCGGGAAGGGAGGAGGTTGGGGGAATGCAAGGATGAGAAAAAAAAAGAAAAAAACCTCATGAACACAGAGAACAGTGTGGTAATTGCCAGGGGGTGGGGGGGTGGAGGAAGACAAGAGGGTGTGGGGGAATAAGTAGTGATGGACAGAGACTTGACTTGAGGTAGTGAACACTCGATACAACATACAGATGATGTGTTGTAGAATCATGCACCTGGAACCTGTATGATTTAGCTAACCGGTGTTATTTACCCCCAATAAAGTCAATAAAAAGGGGAAAAAAGAAAAAGAGCTACTTGACCAAGAACCTGAACTGATTTGTGACAAAGATTCTTTCCCCCAGCAAACTCTCCTCAGGATCTCCTAACTCTTTTTCAACTAGGTCTTGACTTTCAAACTCTGCACTGTCCAATGTTAGCAAGAAGTCAGTTAAACTTGCTAAGTCAGTTTAGCCAGAATCTGCCATCCTCCATACCTGACCACCTATGATTTCTAACTTGGATCGTCATCCTTCACCAGCCCCCAGGTGATAGCTGATCCCCTTCACCTGCCTTCAGCAAGAATCTCCTTAGGTCTGTTTAGGCAGAGTCCCACCTCACTCCAGACCTCCTGAGGCTTCCTCTAATTCTCCATCCACCAACCCCCACCTGGCGCCTTGGCTACAAATTCCTGCTTATCCATGCTGTATTCAGAATTGACTCCAGTTCTATACTGAGGTCTCTTTCCTCCTACTACAATACTCCTGAATAAAAGCTGTTTTCACTGCTGTAATTACTGTCTCGCTCTGGTTTTCTCTGACAGTCATTACTTAAATCAAGAACTAATCTAGCTGTATATTTTCTGCATGCCAATGCCAAATCATAAAAAACACAGTAAATTACAGAGTATGATTTTGATAAAAATAAAAATAAAATTGGGTTCGTATGGAAGTAAAGAAGAAGGCTAGATAGGACTTCACTGTTATTACACACAAGAAAGCCTTATGAGGAGATAATGCTTAACTTTACCTTTCATTGATCTTCCATGAAGCAAATAAAACAGGATTAATTATGGAGAGAGGGGGATAAAACAAATATAAAGTACTATTTTGTTGTAAAAATATTAATTATTATAAAGGACTATCAAGAGCAAATGATAAAGACTTGTTGAAAATAGAATAGAAAAATACATAAATAAATATTAATGCTTTAAGAGTTAACTTTGCTCAGAGTGAGACTATTTTTTTTAAATTAACTCCTTTATTTTATTATTCTATATTTTTTAATCGAACTTCAAATTTTATTTTTCAATTACAGTTTAAATTCAGTATTATTTTGTATTAGTTTCAGGTGTAAGAGCCCATTTTTTAAATTGTATTTTTTCCATTACCATTTGGTCCCCTTATATATCCCCTACCCCAAGCAATCACCACCCTGTTGTCTTTGAGTTTCCCCTTTTGTTCAATCCCTCCACCCCCTAACCTCCCTGCCCAAGAGCCCATTCTTAAATAAGCACAAGTCTTCAGTTCCACATCTGTTGCCTCAAATTCCATACATTAGAAAAGGAATGTTTGTAAAGTACTGCTCTTACCCAGGAGTTATAATCAACATTTCTGATTATTTATAATCATATATACAAGGTCAATCTTTAAAACGATGTCTATACAAAATATATAATTTTTTTGAAATAAACAGTAAATTATTTCAAGATCATTAAATTCTACATAATAAAACTGCGTAGAACTGTTTAGAAACTTAATTTTGAGCTAAGTTCAGGAGGGAAATCTACCAAATTTTCTTCCAAAGTGTAACTTTACAAATACCCTTTAATACAAAATTTGTCTTTAAAATGCATTTTACCTGCCAACAATGATTGCAAGTAGTTTCTGCACTGGTTTAAGAATTATCAACAGGAGAGGAACAGGAGTAGCTCGAAAGTGTGGAGAAGTGTGGAAACTCCTGATGTCTCTGGTGGGAAAACAGTTTACAGGATGCAATACTGAAATAGCAGGAACTACTGCAACTTTTTCTATCAGTTTCTGTCTTGAAAAGGCGTCACTCCATGCAGCATATTTTCCGGTAGTCATCCAAATGTCCTTACTTTTGATCCTTGAGGGGTATCTTGTTCTTTTGTTATTAAAAGTCCTACAGAAATGAAAGTTTCCAGGCAGAGAAGTCAATCCATCATACTGATCTACTCTGAGGCCCTGACACTTATTTACTACATGGTTAATTTGTGCTTGATGACAGTCCAGTGAGGTTACAGCTAGTGTATTACATTTTCTCCAGGTGGTCAGTAAATTAAATTGGGAAAAGACACAATTTCTAGTAGCATACTGCAATCCATGGACGAAGTTCATCTTTCCTTTGCTTGATTATCTAGAACACAAAACATAAACTGTAAATATCTCTGGAGAATACTCATGTACCAAACTGGAAACATAACACTTTCGAACTAGGTGTATCAGCTGTTCTCCCTTTAACACAGCTCGCACTAAATTACCCTGGGGTTTCTCACTCTTACAGCAATGCCTTTGGGCAATACAAACACTTAGTTTTTTCTTATCTTCAACAGTACTTTAAAATCTTGAATTTTTTCTTTTCATTTTTAATTTTTAGTTGAGGGGAGTCCATTTTTATTTTAACACCAAATTACTGGAGGAGTAAAAAATGGATTACATAAAAACAGTAGTAAAATTTTTATCAATTGGCAGCAAGGGTTGGCGGGGAGGAAAGAAGCACATAACACTTCTAAGCCTAAATTGCAAGATGTATTTTTTTTAAATAAAAAGTTATTCCTTCCAGATATAATCTGGCACTTCTGATCGGGGTCAACATGGAGTACGTGGGACTAGATCTATCCTCCCCACCCACTGAAATCAACTAAAGGAATAAACACCAATCTACTGACAGTGGTTATTTTGGGTGACAGGATGGTGGTTGTCAGGGATTTAGTGTTTCCATCTTGTATATTTCTGTGTTTAAATATTTACAGCATTTATTATTACTTTTGGAAGCCTCCAAACCAATTAAGGCAACTATTTTTGTAATTTCGTTTGGTCCCGACTGGCTTCAATAAACTCCTTCAATATGGTAGATAAGGCCTCCCACTATTTCATCTAGCACCTTCCCCATCCCTTCTTCACCCATTCCTGAGGTCCAGGCCCACTGACTTACCCTTCTCAGAAAAGAAAAGCTCTCCTCTTTATGGCTATGCACACCTAGCTCTGCTCATATGCCAAGCAAACTCCTCCTGCTCATCTCTCCCAATTTATGTGAAATCTTTAAAAAGCAGTCTACTAGAAGGTATAACATTATATGTATATAAGCAAAAAAATTATTTACATCACTGACAATCGAGTGTCGCTTAGAACAGAAATAGTGCCTGGTAGTTCATAATCCTTGGTTTATCCTTAAGGAAGGGTAAAGAACGGGAGAGAACTCTATTCATACGCTTCCAAAGAACCCATCACTAGACTACACAGAGCATAAGAAAGACGGGGCTGACACACCCACTTCAAAGAACCGAAGGTCAACAAACATAGCTGGCAGCCTTCTAGGATTCCTAAATTAACGATGTGAGAAAATTAAACAATTTGGATTGTTAGCTTCTAAGAACATTTCTGATCCTTAATTAAGTACCATCTCAGAATGAGCAAGTACAGCACTCACTGGCACTCACAGCTGAAGCCTGGAAGACAGTTTTAACAACTCTGCTGAAAAATGACTATTTCTCCTCTAGTTTCTATGGAAACAGCTGTCAGATTGGCAAAAATGGGGCATGTACTTTAAAATAATCATTCAAGCAAAGTACACACACGATGGAAGGCTTAAAAAAAATAAATTGGACGGCAACTGACTTGGTTCTTTAGCTTCCAAAGGTCACACTGCACCCCTGCACCACGGTTGGGAATGGCAGATCTGAACCCAAACCCTTTTAAGAAGGGTTTACGTGGCATTGGTCAGAGTCACTCACTATAGTTGGTCAATCCCTGAATTCCAAATGACATCTTTCCATCTCCCTGGACTAAAATCCCACTGAGGACCGCATGGCAAAATAAAACTGTTGCTCCGTTTTACATAGGCAAGTAAAATTATTTAAATAGTAAAAAAAAAAAAGTGACTGTTGTAGACAAGCTTATTTAGAACGGTTTACACAGGAAATTTTCTGGTTTTCACTGACAGGCGTAGGCAGGAAAACTTTGGTAGTGAGGAGGTAAAAGAGAAAGGGGTGCCCCCAGCGGCCTAGAACCGGTTTTCCACGGAGGAAGGTGTCGGTGTAAGGCACAAAACACTGCGTTAATAAGAAACACCACTTTTAAACAGGAGCCGCTAATGAGAAGGAAAGGCTGAGGGGGCGAGGGAGGATGTCTTCCCGGAAAACACAGCCACTTGTCAATCTGCAACTCTACGGTGCCACGGCAGCACCCAGGAGTACCTGCATTTCCCACCCAGAGAGGAAGGGGGGGTAAGAATGAGGCTTTCTCCGCGATTTTCCTCTTCTACTCACCCCTCTCCCCCGACTCCACACGCGCACGGCTCTCCCAGTTTCCCCTTCCTTCCTCCCCGCCCCCCAACCCAGCCC
>PVKM010010938.1:0-34028 GCA_004027735.1 Carollia perspicillata
CAAGCAGAATACACCCAGAGACACTGAAATAAAAACAAAGACAGTAACCAGGGAGGAGGGAGGAGAGGGATAATGAGGGAAAACAGGGGAAATGCCATCAAGAAACATGTATAAAGGACACATAGACAAAGCCAAAGAGGGTAGGTTCAAAGGTGGGAGGCAGGGATGGGTGGGGTGGGGGGGTACAATGGGGTGAAAATGGAGACGACTGACCTTGAACAACAATAAAAAATGAAAAAAATCTATTTGATAAAATTAACAATTATTTAAAAATCTGTGGGAGATGTGACATAGTAACAGTACACATATAATATATTCATATATTAATCTCCCATAAATAAATGGGATAAAATATTTTAATAAAATATTAATATAAATGTATTAAAATATATTAATAAACATATAAAATATGCTATGTGTTTAATGGGAAATATTTTAATAAATACATGTATTAAATGTTTTATTTTTTATTTTATTTTTTAGATTTCATTTTATTTTTCTTTAGAGGAGAAGGGAAGGGGAGAGGGAGAGAAATATCAGTGTATGGTTGCCTCTCGTGCTTCCCCTGCTGGGAACTGGCCTGCAACCCAGGCATGTGCCCTGACTGGGAATCAAACCATGATCCTTTTGTTCACAGGCCTGTGCTCAATCCACTGAGCTACACCAGCCAGGGCTGCATTAAATGTTTTAAATAAATATATTAAATTTTTGAATCTCACCAAATATGTATATATATATGCAAATTTAAAATGCTGAGTTTTAAATTTGTCTATGTTAAGTTTAGGAAACATAAAAAAATGATAATATGCATGGAGGGATTGAGCACAAAAAAGAAAATAAAAGAGAAAACTCATGAATACAATAGCAGCATGGTGCTTGCCAGGGGTGGGGGCGAAGTAAAGGAGGTTAAAGAGGGTATACATGATGATAGATGGAGACTTAATTGGGTGGGGAACACACAACACAGTGTACAGATGATGTGTTGTAGAATCGTGTGCCTGAAACCTTAATAATAATTTTGTTAACTAGTATCACCACAATAAATTCAATAAAAAGAGGAAAAAAGAAAAAAATCTTTGTTGTTAAATATGGGGAAAATAGGCCATCCTTCACCTTGCAAAAGGGCAATTTAATACATAATTTTGGAGGATACCTTTAAGTAATTACAATGTATTTCAATGTACAAGTCCTAATTGTTGATAATATAAGATCACTGTAGTTTTCTGAGTCTAGGTATATTTGTGCCTAAAACCTGGGCCTTAACAATTGTCTTTTTATGCTTAGCAACAGTGATTCACTAAAACTTCCAGCAGAGACTGGCTTTTCTTTCACACATATATGTATTCCATTTGTTCTTTTCTTTCTCTTTTATCTGGTTTTACAATTATTTTTATTGATTATGAATGTCCAAATTTTTCACCTTTGGCATTTGTTATTTTAAAATGAAGCATTAACACTAAATTTCTATAGCATCAGCTCCTTTATTGTATACACATTAAAAATAAAGAACAAAATTTGGAAATTTATAATGTAACATTAAAGAGATGTGCTTGCTATATCTTATTTTGGGCAATAATAATAAACACATCCATAGAAAGGTAGCTGCTCTACCATATAGATTAAACAATTCTGCTGTTCAGTGAAGATATTACCTATATTTTGTGTGTGTGTGAACCAGAAAACTAGCATCACAGGCGCATGAAGGAGGTGATGTGTGGAGGTGCCTATCAGAGTACCCCCTCAGCAAAGGGGGTTAAATTATATTTACAACTGGCATATTACTGTACTTTCACTGAATTCCAAATTCCACATGATTGTATAAATATTCCACAAATATGCAAAAAATTATATTGTTTCACAGTAGCAACATCTCATTAATGACAACTGGTTCCAAGACTATTCTACCACCATTCCATATACTTTAATAGATTTCCTTTGAACAATAAATGTATGACTAAAGAATATGATTAAATGTTTTCACAATCAACAGGACATTGTTTAAAAATATTTATTTATTTTTTTAGAAAGAGGGGAAGGGAAGGAGAAAGGGAGAGAAACAATGTGTGGTTGTCTCTTGTGCTCCCCCTACTGAGGACATGTCCTGCAATCCAGGTATGTGCCCTCACTAGGAATCGAACTGGCAACCCTTTGGTTTGCAGCCTGTGCTCAATCCACTGAGCTACACCAGTGAGGAAATTCAACAGGTCATGTTGATTGAAAATGTATGTAAAAACTTTATATCTTGAAATGTTATTTTGAAAATCACCAAAATTAGTTTGTTAACTAAGACTCCAGGCTGCACAGGACTTCTACAGAGAACTCAGTTTTCCACTGTTCCATGGGGCAGATTCTAAGGCTGTTCTCTTTTGATCAAAGCTGTCAATTTTCAACCACTATTTAATTAGGACTGGCTGTTTATTTATATGAATTATCCAGATTACTAATTTATCAAATAAACCAAATCTACCCATTCTGCCCCCTAAATAACCACCTGTTGCTCATGTACATAGTTAGAATCCCTGAAACAAGTTATTGCACAGCTTATCTTTTATAAATTAAAAAGTTGAAGTGCTTGTTAGTGTTGGACAGATATTCTTCAGTTCTGGATTCTAATACTAATGACAATTGCACTAATCATCTACCTGGCACAGAGGTGGGGCCTGCGTGGCTTTTTCTGTTTCCCTACAGGATATTGAAAGATGGACCATTAAGCTCATTAAAGATGGATTGAGATTCAGAGATGGAAAGTGACATACCAAATCACGCAATTAGTAATGATAGAAAACAAAGGATTTTCTCTTCTCAAACCCAAATCTAAAAGTCAAAGCAATAAATATTTGGTGATTTCTTTTTCTCACGAGTTCTCCTTAGTAGATGTGGTTATTAATCAGTGGCCCAAGTGGCTAATTTAGCCAGCAATTATTAGAAAATTCTGAGGGATGGCTACATAAACCTCCCCTTGATGACATGTACATTAATGCTTTGCAAGGCCTCTCTCAGAGAAAAAATACAATATAATCATCGTATATTCTGAACTGTAGAGTCTCTAACTTTTTACCTTTCCAGTCATACTTCAGGACTTTTGGGGACACTGCCTGCTTAATGCAAGTGTTCCTATTAGCATGGCTGCCACTGTGCTTTGAAGTAAATTCAAGTAAAAGAGTAAGAAATGCAAAGACTGCAAAATGAAATTTTCCTACCAGCTGCTTGTGGCTAAGTAGAAAGATTACAGTTAGGAAGCATTACATCCTAGCTGGCCCCACAAAAAATAGAAGATGGTAAAAAAAAATCATGGACTACAATGAATCGAACATCTGCAAAATTTTAGCTTTATACAATTAGACTGGAGTGTCTTTGTTTGTGAATACAGAAAAACCATAGAATCCTGCCTAAAATGAAATAAGATGGTGCATTTAGCAAAAGTGGGAGCTTTGTTTCAGTGATCTATTCTATTGTCCTCACTTCCTAGTGTTACAAAAACTTGACCATGTAACTTAAGTGAGTTTGCACTTACTTTTTAATAAAAAATGAACACTGTTTACCTTTTCATTATTTTTTTCCAAAAAATGTGAGATAATGCAAAAGGATGAAGTGAAATATAAACTGACCCAAAATTTACTTAAAATGCTTCCAAAGGAGAACTTTTAAATATTTAACATCCCTTTATTAGTAGATTCTTAGCACATTGAAACATGTCAACCAAAATGAAAGAACTCATTTTTCTAAACTTATGATTATTATGTATATGAAATACACCATTTTGGTATATCATATAGCACATGATAGTTTGGGTCATAGAAGTTACACTAAAACCATAGGCATAAATATATTTGTAAAATAATTACTGGTTTTCCTCTGCAGTGGGAATTAAGCAGGCCATTGTAAACCTACAAGAAAATATATGTGTGTATATACATACATATACACTTTACATATATGCACATATATATTGCAATATATGCATAAGTGGGAGCATATTTCTCCTACAGTAGATCAGGTATGTTAAAGACCCCAGTTCTCTACTCTCACCTGGTTCGTGTTCTCTCCCAAGTGACTTGCAGTGTCCCCCACTCTTTCTCATCCTCACACCACCACCAGCACTATGAATCTACTTTAGCCTGTGACTTGCTTTGCTCACTGGATGTTATCAGATGTTTGCTATGCAGCAGATGGGATGCAAAAATAGACTTTGAAATGTATTTTTGTTCTTCCACCTGCCTTTTGTGCCTTCACCAGAGAACAAGCCTGAGGCTTGTCTGTTGAGGAATGAAAGATACAGGGGTATGTGGAACAGAATCAAATTGTCCCAGTTTTTAGCTGAGGGTATCCTTTAAACAGTCACAGTTTTGTTAATAAGATGAAGCAAGGTCATTAGAGATGCCAGCAGACTCACTGCTGACCAGAGAATCTGGAGTGGAAGCAGCCAAGATCAACTGAGTCCAGTACAAATCAGCTGAATTCTGTCAACTTATGAACTATAAACTACTGGTTTATTGGTTTATGGCATTGGTGCATTTTGGTTATGTTTATTTCACATCATTGTGGCAATCAATAAATGATACAACTGCTTAATCCAGTCAAAAGCAAAATAAAACCTATCTGCAAGTGCTTCCAAATAGAATCATATGCCATTGTGTGTGAGGAGGAGATAACAATTGTAGCAGATAACTATTAACTGATCTGACTGAATGGACTGCCCTCTTTGTGGCTTTCCACTAAATTCAGTTTTCTTTCAAATCATGGATGGTTTTTCTGTGCGGAAAAATAAAGAAACAAAGAATAGCTTTATCAACATCTATACTCTGTCCTGGAATGATTTTTTACTGCACTACCTCTTCTATTGTATGAGTGTGAGTGTGTACGTGTGTATCCATGCACATGCATACACACCTGTATGTAGTCTGACACCAGAAACATGCATGTGTACTTCCAATAAATAAGATGCAGGTAATTTCAAAGAAAAATAGCCACACACAAGTTAATAAGGCAAGATACACTTTATTCGAGACAATTTAATAAGGGAGAGGAATTAAACCCAAATCTGCTCCAACAAAGGCAGGAGAAATTTTAAGCACTGGATGAGCTCAGTGAACAAGTGCTGGAGAATGTTAGTGGAGAGGTTGGTCAGTGTGATTAGACCAGCTGTGTTTGCTAATTGGCCTTGATCTTGATTAATTTAAATTCCTATTTTCTTACAGAGACTGGAAGATGAACGCACTATCTTTTTTGCTGATTACATTTGAAACGGATGTCTCCACGGTCCTTGAGAAAAACATCCCTGTGATGCAAACCTGGCAAGAGGCTGTGAAAAGATTTGTATCTCAAAGAGGCAGAGAAAAATCTCACAGTTACAAGTTTTCTAGAATGAATGTCATAAGGAAAGGAAGGTGATGGGTCTGTTGTCAGGAAGAAAGCTGTCTAAAATTTAGACAGACTGAGGGAATATGAAGGTTGTCTTGGTCGGGAAACATGAAATATGTTGAAAGCAGAACTGGAACATTATATTCAGCCACATTCTCCTTTCTTCTACAATTTGGTTTTATTTTGTTTCTCTGTTCCATCTTCTTTCTATGAAATAACTGCACACTGCTTTGCATAGAACAACTTTTTTTGTCATTCTACACTTCCGAACATACAGCAACATCAGCATCAAACTATTAACACCAGCCCTGACTTTACCTGTGGATTCTTGCTCTCCGTGTAGTAATTTTTCCTCAAGTCACCACAAACACTAAATTCGTGAATACTGAAGCATTGCTTCTAGAAAAATACTGGGCTAGATTCCTGCGAGTCCTCAGTCACATTTTTGCCAATCAATCAATACTTGTATAACATTGTTTCATGTGCATTTCTGCTTAAGGATGCCTGATTTAAACATATATTGAAGTCATGGCCAACAGCACTTTTCACACTATTTATATCACTTCTTACACTATTTACAGTGTTCATTTAATAAATATCTCATACAAACATAAAGAAAAGAGAATTCTGGTGTAACCTGAATTAAGCAAGTTAACGGGAATACTACCAGACAATCTAGGAGTATAGGGAAAAAAATAGTTTACTTCAGATTGATATATACAATAACACAAGTACTTAAATTTTTCTATTGTAAATCAGTCATATTTATTTCAGAATGGGAAGACCATCACTTATGAAATTCAATTAAATGTTGCTTTACTATATGTCTGGCAATGTAACATGCCTGAGGCTAAATTTATGTTAAGTAAAAATTCTGTGTATTTATTGTAAGCAGTTTTAAATTGATCCTGCTCTGGCTTGTTGTTATAATAAAACTGACCTATAAAATGAATAGAATTTGTCAAAGTCTGGGAGAGACCTTATTTCTCATTGCTTGATTATATATAGCTACTATCCTAAATTTAGCCATACATGTTTGCCATTGTCAAAATTATTGCTGACCTAAAATATATTGAAATCAGGGCACATATTAAAAGCAGCATATTGAATATGTCCTAAATATAAGGGTTACATGACTAACTTAAACTGTTCCTCTATCCCCGTGAGTGATTACCTTCAACAATATTTTTATATGTCACATTTTCTGTGTAGTGGGTTTAAAATTCCTATAATTCATACAGGGTTATTAACAAATCATGTTTTTAAAACTAAAACAAAATCTTAAAGGTTGCTACCTCCTTGAGACTTAATACATATACATTTTTTAATACATACATTTTAAATAAATGAAAAAATCAAAGTAAGAATATTATGGTATGGGAAAATTATGTTAAATTTGAATTTCAGTATCCATTAGTAAAGTTAATTGGACTATGTCATAATTCATTTATCTGCAGATAGTATAAGATTGCTTTTGTGCTAACACGACAGAAATGACTTGGGAAAATACCGTGTGGCTCACAAAGTAGAAAATGTTTACTAACTAGATCTTTACAGAAAATTGTGTTGGCTCCTGTTATAGATTGTAATGTATGCAAATAATATAATAAAACAAGCTTTTATTTTACCTCAAGTGGCTACAAGTAAACAGTTATGAGCTCCAACCTTGATCCTTTCATAAATGTAGAAATTAATGGAGGGCCAGGGACTGGTGGCAAACAGGTGGAGAGAAAGTGGGAGGAAGTCATTATTGATTGAAATCTGTATTCTTCTTTAAAAAGGCATGAGCCCTAGCTGGGTGGTTAAGTTGGTTGGGGCATCATTCCATGCACCAAAGTGTTGCAAATTTGATCCCTGGTCAGGGCATATACCTAGATTTGACCTGGGTTTAACCCCCAGTTGAGGTGCATTGGGGAGGCAACCCATCAATGTCTCTCTTTCACATCAGGGTTTCTCTCTCTTTCCCTTCCTTTGTTTCTAAAATCAATAAACATATCCTCAGTTGAAGTTTTTTAAAAAGTGAGAATTTTTCAGAACACATTATGTAAGAGAAAGAGGAAAAGAGAGAGAGAGAAGGAAAGGGCGGGAGGGATAAAGGGAAATGTCCTGTGAAAGTCGAATATTTAACTATTGATGTCTGCAAGTAATACAATTTAAACTTTCTGTGATTATATCACTTGATATAAGATAATTTAAATGAACTAATTCTGAACATAAGTAATGCCAGCATCCTAACAATGTGTAGTGTATTTCATAGTAGATATGATTAGGTAATTAACTCAGTAAAGATAAAATTCATAGATACAGCCTTAAAAGTTTCATGAGTAGCTATGTAGTTATCTCAAAGGTAGTTTTTTACTGTAAGTGCTGGTGGCAGCAAAGCTATTTAACAAACCACTAAGCCTGAAAAAAAAAAAAAACTAATGTGAATAATCAATTTGTCAAAAACAGGTAAATAAAAGTGTTACTTCAAGATGCAAAATTTCTTTATTAATAATTTCTCTGAGCTAAAAAAAATGGGTGTTCAGCAAGAGCTGAAACGTTTTCCTGCTTTCAGTATAAAATATCAGCTTTCACAGGTGATAATGAAGAAGATGGAGTATATGGAAAGAGAGTAGGGGCTGAATTCTTTATAAAGGTCAACTGGAAAGTACTCGGTGCCTTGCAAAAGGGCCATGAAATATGGATCATTTTCTCTATGACTTCTGATCAGCCCTTTGATTAATGGGCTCAGTAATCATCAGATTAAATCAGTTCCTTACCAGAAAAGCATACATATATTTGTCACCAAAGTGACACATTGCTCTCACTCCCTATGAATAGTTTTGCTTACATCAGATTACAATGCTCACTCCCTATGAATAGTTTTTGCTTACATCAGATTACAGATTGCTTACAAAGTAAATTTAAAATTTACTTTGGTAAATTGTGCTGGTGTGAACATTGGGTGCATAGGTTCTTTTGGAATGGTGCTTCAGGGTTCTTAGGGTATAATCCTAGCAGTGGAGTTGCTGGGTCAAAAGGCACATCCATTTTTAGTTTTCTGAGAAAATTCCATAGTGTTTTCCATAGTGGTTGTACCAGTCTGCAATCCCAGCACAAGTTATAATAGCCAAGTGCTGGAAACAACCTAGGTGACTATCAATAAATGAATGGATCAAAAAATTATGGTACATTTACACAATGGAATTTCATGCAAGAGAAAGAAGGAGCTCCTACCCTATGCAACAGCATGGATGAAACTGGAAAGCATTATGCTAAGTGAAATAAGTCAGGTGGTGAAAGACAAATACCATATGATTTCACCTTTAACAGGAACCTAAACAACAAAACAAACAAGCAAGCAAAATATAACCAAAGGCATTGAAATAGAAAACAGGCTGATAGAAACCAGAGGGGTGAGGGGAGGGAATTTCAGGGGGAAAGGGAAAGGGATTATAGGAACAAGTATTAAGGACACATGGACAAAAACTATGGGGAGTGGAAATGGGAGGGATGTAGGGAGCACTGGTGGGGGGGTGGACTGGGATGGGAGTAAAAGACAGAAAACTGTACTTGAACATCAATTAAGATTAAATTAAAAAATAAAATTAATAAAATAAAATTTAGTTTGGAAAAAGTATACCTGGCAAACAGACATAGAGTGAATAAGGCAAGAAGAAAAAAATATGTCGTGGAAATTGGCAGCTTTTATGTTAGAAATAATCTTAAGAATACATAAACAAACACTCTGAACATATTTTTATTTATCAATAAGGTAATGTGACAGAAATGAAGAAGCCACAGGCAGGCCTCCTCCAGCAACCACAGGTGAGAGAATATGGCAGATCATTACTAGGCTGATTTTAATGGAGTTGTAGACCTTTAAGCTCCACAGTTGGTATCAATATGCATTTTACTGCTTTTACCTTCCCTTTGCCAAATAAAGATAATTGATACTTTTAGTGGATTTCCAGACTTCTAAGTAATGTCTACATTTAAATTTATTTCTATTCATGACTTATTTTCATTTATTACCATGTCTAATTTGCCTGTGTAATGGTCAAACATGTAAATTGAATATTTCCTGATATGTTCTTAAAGCAATTTTAATGTTTTATTAATTTAATCTCAGGTTGAACTGATCAATTAGGAATCTCTTTTGAAATTAGCCATATAATATATGGTTCATTCATATATCCAGATACACTATGAAAATTCTAAAATCTTATGACGGGTTTTATTGCAGAACCTTTGTTAGTTCATATGAGATAAATTAAGGAATAAAAATATTAATGCAAAAAATTTGATGTTCAATTCTTCCAAGTTATATATATTATAAAAATTTCTATTTTCTTTGCACTCTCATGACATATATTCAACATCATTATTTAATACCAAATTAGGTACTATTATAAGTGTTTTCTAAATTACTTACGGGTATGTCATGATGCTTCTAAAATAACACTGTAGTCTACTTCAAGACCAGTAGTATATATCACACTACGATGTGTTAGACTCACTCTTACTTTACTTAATGATGCCACATCTGCATAACTTTTATTACAGTATATTGTTATAGCTGTTCTATTTTATTGTTAGTGTTGTTAATTTCTTCCTTTGCATAATTTATAAATTAAATTTTATCATAGGTATTTATGTATGTATGAGAAATAGCACAGTATTCCTTAACACATTTTCAGTCATCTCCTGGGGTAATAAAATGTACTCCCACCATGGATAAGGGAGAAACTAGTGTATTAATTTAAAAATTTGTGCAGGGGGCTCTGCCCTCAGAGGCCCCTCGGCCACCACAGATGAAAATAATGCTACCAAGACATGATCTGCTTGGGGAGGAAAGGTGGTCATTCTCTCAAAGGAGAAGGGCCAGGAGTCTTTACCTCAATGGGCTTTTATTGGGTTCGCAACACACAGGGATACTCGTAGAGGTCATTAATGATTGCCAGGCAGTAAGGGTCAAACAATAGATAATGAAGAACTTTGAGGGCCTATTTTAAGTCAGGGTCAGATAGCTAAAGAGCCATAAAACTTTCAGGAACAAATTCACTTCTTTCTTGGACCCTTATCATTTGATTGAGAGCATTCTAAACAAAGCAGGTGTCACAGGATTTTACATATTCTTTTGTAAGCCTGGTTGCCCTAGGGAACCTATCCTTTCCAGCACAGGGTGGTTACTGACCACCAGCATTGTCTCAGGCTTAAGGCATTGTCTCAGGCTTAAGTCAGGCAGGGGAAGTAAGGCAGCCAAGAGATTAGGAGACTTCTTGCAGGAAGAATGAGGACTCAGGCTATGTCAGAATAGCTGGGGAGCGAGGGTCTATCACCCCTTCTTTGCTCTAGCCCCCCAAGTCCTTCCTTGAGTGATGATGTCTGGCTTAGGTTGCCCCCCTTCTGAGGGGCCTTACTCATCATTCACTAACTGACCAAGGATTGGGAGCCAGAGATGGATGAAGCAGAAGCAGCGCCCCTGCCAGGGAGATAAGCTTTATCTCCTTAGCGGCTCATAGCCTGAAGGTCACTCACTCAGCCTTAGCCATGGGGGGGTTACAGCTCCAGAAACCAGGCAGAGAGGTTCCCAACAAAAATTAAACTACATTTTACCTAAAATTCATTTATATTATTTTTAAATTCATTTTTTCAGGTTATCTGCTTGTTTTCCCAAATCTGTTTTTTTCTGATTTTTTAATCTTTCCCTTTTCAAAAATTTTATTCATTATTTTATATCATGACATTGCTATTGGCATTTTTAAAAGAAGATAAAAAGTTGTTTGTCATTTGCAACTATAAAATACTGCAGTTATGAAAGGACAATATTCTGCAACTTCTAGGTAGAAATGTACTGAGAATGTAAGGGTGTAGTAGAAATTTAAAAGTGTAGATAGAGATTGAAGCTGGCACTCTGCATCAGCCCCTGATGGCTCCCTGCTGGCTTCCCGGCTCTCGACTATCTGTCCCGGACCTCTGATAACTCCCTGCTGGCCCCCAGGGTCCAGACAACCACCTGTTAACTAGTTGACTCTCTGTTTCAGAGACTCAGTTAATCTCTTACTATCTTTTGTCCCAGCCCCTGGCAATTTTCGCCCTCTGCTTCTGTCTTGGCTTCCACATTACTGCTTGTACCACGAGACCTCTCCCCTCCCCACTTTGTTGCAAAAGTATTTAACCACCCACTTGACTCCCTCCTCGGTGCCCAGAATTTGGAAGCTGTCTCCTCTGTGCCCACGCGTATAATAACGGCTTACTCTGTCACCCCAGATCGTGTAAGAGTTCGTTTTTCCTCAACAAGGGTCACCAAATTGTAAGGCAATAACACTGAACTAGGGTTTAAGACTGAAGGTGATTGCTTCAACAGTTTCTGGTAAAAAATAATTACAGCTTCAGTCTTAAATAAGACTGAGTATTTCCTTCTAACTGAGCTTGCAGCACTTTTATATAAATGTGTGCCAGCAGAAACTTTTAAATGAATTGTTAGGTAAAACTAAAGAAAAGTCTCAACAGAGAGTCATTTAACCAATGAATAAAATGATGTAATGCATGAATAGACAGAGGATGCAATAAAATTTGTTAGGGCAACATAACAAAGTCTAGAGCATTGCAATTCTTATGAGCTTATGTGTCAATATGTGAAATTATTGTAAGTATTAAAAGACTTAATAAGACAGTGGGTTAATATTACCAATCATACATTTGCATGTATGCAGTCGGCCCTCCTTATTTCCAGAGGATAGTTCCAAGACCCCCCAGTGGATGTCTGAAATTGTGGATAGTACCAAAACCTGAATATACTACTGTCTTTTCACACATTTACATATCTATGGCAAAGTTTAATTTCTAAGTTAGTCACAGTAAGAGATTATATACTGTAATAATAGTTATGAGAATGTGCCATAAATAAAATGAGGATGACAAAGGGAAGCACTGTGATACCATGATAGTCAATGTGTTCACTGAAGTGAAGACGGACAGACTAATGGGTGAGGAGTGACTACAGTATGGAGATACTGGACAAAGGGATGATTCATGTCTGAGTCAGGGGTAAGCAGGATGACATGAGATTACATTATGCTGTTTAGAATGACACCCAATTAAACTTATGAATTATTTATTTCTGAATGTTTTTCATTTAACAATTTTATACTATGGCTAACTTTGGGAAACTGAAACCCCAGAGAGTGAAACTGCAGATAAGGAGCAACTACTATACAGACTAAATAATAGTGGATTATATATTTTTAAGTTTTAATTAAAAATAGGGAAAATGCGCTTTTAACACAATTTCCATGAAATACATATGCTGAAAATGCAGTTTGTTCTAAATGAAGTATTTCTTTTTGTCCTATATGTTATTTTTATCTTGATATTATCAACAACTTAATACATTGGAAATTAACTATTTTTCTTTCTTTCCTTCTTTCTTTCCTTTTTGGTTTGTTAATTTTTTCATGAGATCCTTTTTGTATGTGTTATGTAAGATTTTTGCTACTGATACAAATAAGAAATATTAGGCAATGAAATAAAGCATTGGCATTGAATGCAGTCATTATTATAGAACATGTATAGTAAGTCTGAACTTTATTTTTACATTTTCAAAATATTGTCTTTAAGTATTATTATCTACACTTCTATAGTGTATGGACTGATAGATAAAAAATTTATAAATATGACATCCATGAAACACAAAACAAAAGTTGTATAATTGGCAAATTAGGTCAAATTGTTTTGTTTCATGTAACAGATATGGAATTCAGCACAGATTAAAGTAATTAATTTTAACTTAGATAAAATACAAATTTTGACATAAACTTTGCATACTTTCTTGCCAAAAAGAATTTGAAGGTAGCAAAGTCTTCAGTCACTGGATTTAAGGATTCATAAGGACTCATCCATCTTACGAATCACAGAGGGCTTTGCACTTAATATTCAGTTTTTCTCACAGCCATTATTGATACATGTATATTTAATGTGGTTTGGTTGTCATAAGTACCATAAATCATTTGGTAAAATTTAAGTAATAGATATTTGTAAATAGACATGATATTATATTTTATTTGTTAGTCTACACTTTTTTTACTAAGTAATTGTGATTGCTCTTTATTTTATTTTTTAATGAAATGTAGCACCATCTATAATTACAGTGGTCCTTGAACAACACAGGTTTGAACTGTGTGGATCCACTTCACATGTGGGTTTTTTTCATAAATATCCAGTATGCCCTCAATACCCTGGGTTTTGCATTTGTGGATTCAACCAAGATGGAAAATAGTATTCTTGATCCATGAGTGAGAATATGCTAATGTGAAGGGCCTACTGTGTGCATAGTTTTGTGCCATTTTTAAGTAATTTATTTCTTCCCCTGGAAGGTACTAAGGAATGACTGTAGTTAAATTTAGGGAAGTCAAAAGTTACATGTAGATTTTCCACTGTGTAGGGCCCAACACTCCTACCTCCCACGTTGTTTCAGGGTTAACTACACATCTATTCTCCTGCTCTACTCATTACCTTATTTCTCATCATCTTGCTCCTAACATACATAAGGGATGGTGAAGATGCTCTGGTTTGTAGCAAGCTCTCAGGTGGACACAGAAGTAGGCTTCCTACCAGCACCATCACTTTGTAAGGGGAACAAGACTCCATTCTAACAGAATGTGGCAGAGTAGACATAGAGAAGAAGCTCTGCAATTAGCTTGTATACAATGGACCAGGTATCATAGGGTGTTTACAATACCTTATAAATTTGGTAGAAGAGCCCTCATGAGGAAAGTCCCTTTTAACACCAAGTTAGAAGTGAAATTATTTCAGTTACTTTCTTCTGGTTAATCTGAGGCACCAAGTCTGAAAGGCACAAGTTTATGTAATGCAAGGTACTGAGCCACTGAAAAAAATTGGCCCAGAAACATGTCAGCACTTGGAGAAGTTAAGTGCATTAAGCAACAAGCACTCTGGGCTGATTCAGAGACAAAAGCAGCCTGAAAAATGGAAAATAATGCAAAGGGCAAGTCATTGTATAAAAGTAAAATAGAATGAGTAGAAACATGATCTTAAAGTTTCTACTTAAATTTTTAATTATATCATATGTAATTATGTCTTTTCTATGAATCATGTTTTAGATATTCATACATTTAAACACAGATTTTTCTGCTAATAAAAAGCAAAATGGTCATTATTAAACTGGATTATTGGTTTTCTCTGCAATCTCTAAAATGATATATAATATAATGTTCTACAATTTTATCTGTGAGGTGTGGAAACATACTTGAGCAGCAGCTTTTCTCCATCCACTCTTTAGATTCAGGTCTGCTCATTTCTATGATGAGCTGTGCCCAGGGTGCTTACCTCCGTGGACTGCAATATCTGAATTTATTTTGCTCTATTTCTAGTATGTTTCAGGTAATAAGAGGAAGAGTCAGGTGACTGTAGGCCAGAAGTAAAAGGAGGGTGAGCTGTTTCTTTTCCACCTCCTTTCTATATGGTCTGTTGGTGAATACTTTTATGATATGATGAGAACTCCCTGGGAGGCCTCTTCTATTTGATCCTGATGATACCAGGATCCTGATAACACTTTCTTCCTCTTACTCCTTCAGGCCAAGGAGTGGTATATATACCTCTCAATATATTAGTAATATGGAGCCAAAATATTTGTTGAGTCCTCTCATTTTGTTTTCATCTCTCTAGTCTCTATGGAATTCCATCACAATGTGCCTTCTGTTTCCCTTTGGAACTATAATACAGGTGAAGACATTGCTGACTGATAGAAATGAATCAAGTGAAGAAAATGTCATAAAATATTACAGCACTAAAGTCATTGACAAAGACCATAGGACTGATGTGGGATTGCACCTGTATTTTAAAGATGTACTAATTAAGAAATTAGTTTCAAATGAAGCAACTTTAAAAAAGAAACAAAAGAAAAAATCAGAAGAAAAAGAAGCTAGAAAAATTAGAATAGCCAAAACAATCTTAATTAAGGAGAATAATTTTAGAGGACTCACACAATCCAATTTCAAGAGTTGCTATAAAGCTATAGTAATCAAGATTGTGTGGTGTCAGTGAAAGGATTGAAACACTGATGATCTACAAATCAGAAGGAGAATATGGAAACAAAATATATTTGCCACAGAATTACCCAAACTCCAAAGGTAATTCTATGAAGAAAGGATACTACTTTAACAAATGGTGTTGATCTAATTAGACATTCTTATATAAAATAATAAACTTCATCTTATACTTCATATTATATGAAATAATTAACAAAAATTAATCATAGACATGAACACAAATCCTAAAACTATAAAATATCTAGTAAAAACAACACATTTACAATCTTGGGTAAAGGAAAGATTACCTGTCTATAACAATAAAGGCACAATTTATTAAAAATGATAAAAAGTAGACTTGATAAAAATTAATAACTTTTATTCTGTGCAAGACTGTTAAGAAAATGAAAAGATAAAGGCATCAGACTGGGAAAAATATTTGCAATGCTTTATTCACATTTTAGTCATTGCCTTAAAGATTACTTTTTGTAGTTGCTTTGTTCAAATCAAGAACCGAAGCCCACACATTTCATTTTTTATGTGCATATATGCATAACTCATTTTTATTATAAAACAGTATTTCACCACTAAGCCTTTTTTATTAATGGCCCATTGGCTTTTGGAGAAGCCAGATGAATTAGACTATAGAACAGTCTGTATGGTGGATATGTTTGAGGATTCTTTTTGGTATCATTTAACTTGATCATTTATCCTGGCTGATGGATTCTAAAAACAGAGTGGTACCAGAGGCTTGATAGACTCAGGTTGCTTTCTTAGCCTGATTTGCTCTCTTTAGATTTTTAGATTTATGTCAATCTCCTGCTAGCATCAGTAGGTGCCATTATCACCTGCACAGTGTGGGTGAGGCAATTTTTGGGATGGCCTCACTGCTTCTTAAACTGACTTTCCACAGCCCTCCTAATTTAATTGCATATTTATTCTTATTTCCAGGGAATCTGTTGCTACTTGCTTCTAGCCTATTAGGAGTTCTACAGAGTAAATTTATCCTCTGTTTTCCTTATATTACTGGTTTCAAATACAGGGTTTTTGTTTGTTTGCCAAATTAGTTCCCACTCTTTTTCTGCCTTTAGATTCTAAATTTTTCTTCTATTGTCTCTTTTACTGATGTATTTGACCTTGTGGGTTTATGTCTTTAAAAAATACCTTGAAGACTCCTTTGAAAGAGAACAAATTTTAGTATATATTTTTGATACATCATATTTAACCATTTTCAGCATAAGTATTGTTCATATGGCAAAATACAAAAATATTTTCATTGCTCTCAAAGGCAGTGATACAAATTTTAAATAAAAAAAATACTGAAACCAGGAAAAGACAATGGTCAGATAGGCAAGAAGCCCCACAGGTCATCCTGCCCCTTGGAATCCTCTTGGTTTGGCCCTCCCATCCACAGGCTAACAGTGTTTATCTTACTGTCACAGTACATGTGACATTTATGCAATTTATAACTTTTAGCTTTTACCATGCATCAGTTATGAACTCAAATTATACATCACAACAAATAATACATAAAACCAGATTGCCAATTTCCAAAAAGAAATAGAGCTATCATGTGCATGGGCATGTTTACAGGGATGTGGCCAACACAATAACCCTTTAAATAGGTTTACATGGAAAGCCAAATTATACATAGAAATTTGCTGAAGCAGGACAAGACCGTTTTATGATTCAGATACCTCTTAGTGTCCAACTCTGAGAGGATGAGTTTTGCCAGGGGACTGGTGTGATAGAGTCACTGCCAGGAAAGCCAGCACCTTTGGGTAGAGTTTCCATGGGCTTCTGCCAGCACATGGCTCCCAGTGCTTACTTCATACGTATTTCAACTCTTGACACATTTCTCTGAAAAAATACATATATTCATCTGAGATTGACCCTGGGCACTTTCTATATTTTAATGTGACCTCATCATTTCTCCATTTATGTGTTATATAGTTTTTATACCTAAATTTTAGATCCAATTTTATATTCAACTTAGTAGCATAGTCCTTATTTGGCCCCTCACACTGAGCAGTATTTATTGTGAATTATTAAGTGATTTTTATTATATGAATTATAATCTGATTTTATTTATCTGGAAAACAAAATTTTACCAGTAAACAAAAGTAAATGTGAAATTATTTGATATATTTTGCATAATTTTTCATCATGCTTGATAGTCATGATGTAAATATACACAAAAATATGTGAAATAAGTTTATTTTTCATTTTAATAATGGAAATATGAAATAGGTGTGTATTGAATGTTATAATTTACTATAAAATATTATAAGCATTAAGATAATAAAACTTTGATAAATATCATAGCTTTTATTATAACTATAATCTCAAGAAATAGGATAAAAAGTATTATTAAAGGAAATCATCATACCAATTAGCTTTTTGTTTTAAAAAAATGTAAGAAAAATAATGATACATGAAATGGAAGTCAAATATGAAATTGAAATCTTAGCCTTGGGTCAGTTCTTTTTAAACAAAAATGTTACTTGCTCATTAGGAAAAAAGATAAACCTGATGATTATAAGTTTCTGCTCCTTACAAGGTTTTAATGTAATACACATTATCATGAGGAGAAAATACACATCAAAAAATTAATCCACAGGTTATATGACATCATTAGCTTTATTAGCCAATTTGATCTTATTTTCTGTAATGAAATTCCCGTAGAGATCACGGAGAGACTGGACCCACAGGGTCAGCTCCATACCTTCATCATTGATGGCTGTGGCTGCATAAGCCCATTTCAGCTCTAAATCAAGCCAGAGAACCCAGACTTTCTGCCTCTGCTTCATTTTTGATTTCCCAAGTCAAGAGTCCAGATTTAGAAGGGAAACTGTTGGTCACTCTTTTCCATGGGCAGAAAGGCTTTCCTGGGGACAAACATTAAAAATAGAAATAAAATTAAAACTTAGTTGTTTAAATATCTAAGAAATAGAGTATTCTAGTAAGTGTGAAATGAATGCTATAAATTGCATGAGAAACAAGGGACAAGAAACTTAAATTATCAGAAAAGGATGAACAGTGACCAAAGATGGGAGATGAGAGAGAAATGTACCATTCAAAGACCTTCAGGTTAAAAAATAGAACTTTGTCTTATTTCAAAAGAAAATATTCAGGGTTCATATGGCATCATGAGAAAATGATAGAAAAACTCATCAACAACTATAGGCTGAAAATCAGTGTCCAAAATTATGTAAATACATCCATAAATATGGCTAAGAACCTACTTCCTTGAATTTGATAATAGTTAATTGTATCATTCTGTATATTATTTTTTTAAATCCTTACCTGAGGGTATATATTTATTGATTGTAGAGAGAGAGGAAAGAAATCAATGTGAGAGAGCAACATCAATCACTTGCTTCCTGCATATGCCCAGACTGGAGATCAAACCCACAAACTATGTATGTGTTCTGACTAGGAATTGAACTCATGACCTTTTGGTGTATGAGACAACACTCCAACCAACTGAGCCACCTGGCCAGGGTGCATTCTATACATTTTGTAACAGAGAGTAGGCACGGAGAGTTGAAAGGAATGAACTGACTTCTTTACTAAATCACTGAAAGAGAGTGATTATCTGTACTAAAGACCAGTTTGCAAGAGAAATTGACTCTATTCTGAAAAAACCCATGATATACCATTTTATAGATATCATTTTTTAAATGGATCATCCAGTCAACTCCAATGTAACAGAGACTTAATTTTTTTTTTAGAAAAATTAAGCCTCTAGCACATGTTGGTAGTGTATTTTATTTTAATTACGTATTGCCAGTTTTTCTCCACATGGGTGAGCTTTACTAGATTGTTCACAATCAATGACAAGGTCCAGATGCTACTGAAGAAAGAGCATGAGTACACTTTCTAGAAGAAGCTTTCAGCTACAATCTTCTTTTTGTGTTCTTTCACTTGGTAAGATATCTACCTTGAAGAATTTAAATGAAAGAAGAGAATTTAAAGACAGAATATTATAATTATACTAAATCTTTGGTTTAATATTTTCCAGAATATAAAGAAAAATAAAAAAGACAGTGAGAAGTGTTATTCTAGACTTTTAAGAAATATTTTGTTTTTCTTTTGTTTCCTAGTGTTGCTCATCTGATTTCTTGTTTTCACTCAATAATGAATTAATTGATTCAACAGCATGTGTTTACCCATCAATTTAGGTTAAAAGATACAGCTATGAATAAAAACTCTTTATCAAGATCCTATCTCAGGGTTGTTTGCACTGCAGATAGGTGATCAAAGGGTGTATGTGTGTGATGTGTGTGTATGTGTGTTACTGTGGGAGATATGGCACAGGGAGAAAGGTATTGCACCTATGACTATAACTTCAGTGAATAAAGAACTAGTGAAGTCCAGCCATGACTATATTATATACGCTATATCTTTAGACATTATCTTAACCAACTAAAATTTATTATATACTTATTTACCTTTTAAATAGAGACAAAGAAAGGAGTAGAAGCTATTTTTCATTCTATGAACAAATTCCATGATTTTCAGCAATTTTAGACAAAAGGCTTGGAAAAGTTCTTTAATATTTTTAGTGATAGTTCTCAATTTATCAGATCATTCCTCACATTTAAAATTTTGTGGAGGAGGAGATAAGTTCTCAATGACTGCTGTGAAATGAATTGCCCTTTGTCCTACTCACTCTTTGTTTTCTCATCTAGAGTGAGTTTCTATTGAATTCTTGGTACATTATTAAAGATGCTGATATGAAATGGTGAGGAGCCGTCACCTCAAGAAGGAAATGGAAGATCACTGAACCCTCCTGCACAGCTTCAGGGAGCTGCTTAAAATATTCCATTGACTAGTTGTCCTTTCCGAAGAGACAGTTCTCAGTCACAGTGTCTAGGCCCATATAGCAGAGTGGTCCTAAACAGACAGAAAAGCAAATTTAAGTTCAATATTAGTACATTTTTAAAGTTAAGTGTGTTAGTTTGATTAAAAAAATATGTATTCATTGGGGGAAAGCCTTGGGTTATTTCGAAATGAGAAACACACCAGAGTATTCTCTGGGATGTTTTTTTTCAATGAAGGCAGAGGGTGTGTATCAGTCCTGAGAGAATTTACTTCTCCTTTGGTTTGATTACTAGTAAATTGAAATTAGTCATTTGAGGAAAACTTTTTAGTGTCTAAAAATAAAGAGAATATGTAAATATTTGAAGGCTATCAGAGTTTTACAAAATTCATGATGAGAATGATCTGGGATAATCAAAGTCCTCATTTAGAGCAGAAATCTAATTCTATTTCAATATAAGCAAACCTGGATCATGTGTTGTAATACATTTGAACATAGCATTGTGTCAGTTAATGATGGTTGGTCAGCCTTATTTTACACCCTATATTCAGATTCTATCAAACTGTTCCTCTGTTGTTAGAACAGAGCCAATTTACTGACAGATATTTTATTTCTTTTTTGTTTCTCGGCTCACTCACTGAAATAATTTCAGATGAGTAATGAAATTTGCCAAAACAGAAGATATCCTGGGCAATGAGAAGATGAAACAATAGGTCAAATACTCTACAAAGCAGATGATTACACTTAAAGAGGTAACTCTGGTTCATTATGACTCATGAAGAACTTATTTTAAAAAAAGGAAATGAGTGATACTTTTAAAATTGGAAAAAGTGTCTTGCTCTTTGTTAGTCAAACTGTATAAATACACTGCATTATAGGCATCATATAATGTGTTAGCATTTTGAAAAAAAATTCCCAAAGAACAAATTAGGCCAGCAAATTTTCTTATTGGTGAATTTTATTTACTAGCAGCTGGTAGCATGGACTTACGATTTTCAACAGCAAAGTGTAAACTGCTTCTAAAAGTCTTCAGCTACCAATTGCATGTATTTTTATGGTTGTAGAGGTGGGCAATCATCTCTTTCCAGGAGAAACTTTAATGTCACCCCATGTTGCCCCTGACTGGTGTCTCCAGAAGTACACTTAAGGGATTACAGTAGCATAGAACGAGGGATGGAGAGACAGAGACGGGCAGGTGGTCCAGTTCCCCATGCAGCCCGCCTGCCCTGTACTTTCAGACAACAAGCCAGGCAGACAATTTCCTAAAGGTTCACAGTGTGCAAGGTCGCATTTCTTCCTTAGTGACCTCTCTGAAATTACACGGTAGACCTGTTTTCTCTTGTTCATTTTTTAAAAGTGAAAAGCAGCCCCTAATTGACTTGGGGTCAATCTCATCAATTTCTTCTTGGACAATGATAGCAGAGTGTATCTCTGAGACAGGGAAGAATTCCCTTTCGTACCCAATTTCTTTCATTATAGTGTATAGCTTGGTTTGAACTGACAGCTCTTGGTTTGTTCTGTTTAGTCCTGTTGACTTAGGTGATCCAGTATCTTTGTCTCTCAGGAATTATCTGAGACTGAATAGTAGGGCTGCCTTGAAATTCTGCAGCCCTGACGGAGATGTTGGCAATTGAGACTGTACCACTCTGGAAAGCAGATTAATACCAGAGATATCTAGATCTAAGTTCTCTCACTTAGGTTTATTTGAGTAGGTCTGGAAGAGAACTTAGCAAACATTTTTAAAAGCCGCCTTTATAGAGTTTTAATCAAGTATTAGACACTGGGCAACACTTTATGTGTTTGAGGATATTTAATTATCATTGTAATCCTTTGAGGTAGATATTCATATTCCATTTTTTATAAGAAGTAACGTGGGTTTGGACAAGTTAAAAAATGGCCTCATTTCACAGCTAGTTATGGGTCAGAGGCAGTTGACAAAATTCTGACTGACTTTAGTCTACAGGGGTCATGCTCTCCTGGCTATACCTAGGAACTAGTGCTAGGATTTCTCATTCACAGAAATGGCTGATGTCAAACTTATCTACTCATGAGTGAATGGGAAGCAGACCTTTACTTGTAAACCACTCATGTAGCAATCAAATGATAAAACTCACTCATAAGAAAGTTTCTGTAAGTTCTTGACTTGTAAGTGAAAATAAGGGCCTTGATGAACATTTCTGAGATCAATTATCATAGGACAAGTGTTCGTAAAGGCAATTGGCAGAAGAAATAATGCAGATGTGTTTCTCAGTGAGCTCCAGCATTCATGTCTTAGATTCTGCTATAGATCCTGCATTACTGGTTAAATATACATACAAGCCTAAGATAATTCTACAAAAATCTGTATAGTTCTTGTATCAATGAACTTTGTTGATAATCATATATGGCATAAAATAAAATAATCTTTCTAGTTTGAATGATAGATAGATAGACATAAGATAGAGTCCAGGCCTGGAAGGACTGTATATGATAATATTTGTCAAGTGCCTGGTACCTGGAATTGGCAAAACTACAGTCCTTCTCTGATGCTACATTATTAATATTTATTTCTTTAACTGTTTTAGGTTCTTGTTAAATCAGCATTCACTTCCTTCTCTAGGCTTGACCTACTTAAGCAATTAGGTAAACTTTCAGAATCATGGAAAGATTTTAGCCCAAATTATTCATTTATTATTTATTTTTCAGATTTCAACTTCTCAGTGAGCCCCTCCTTGACCACTTGGTCTAAATTATAACCTCACCCCCTAAGCCCTCCTGAACCATTTTATTTTATTTTCAGTTTTAATTGTACCACTTATTCCTTTGAATATGTGCATATATTTATTTATTTATTTATTTATTTATTTATTTATTTATTTATTTATTTATTTCTACATTATAGGTTTAATTGAAATATTGCATTAATTGCCCTATCCTGGACACTAGAATGTAAATTTCATTGGTCAGGGATAATCGTTTGCCTAGTTCACTGTCATATTCCCAGTGTGTAGAGTAATGCTTGCTACATAAGGCACTCAAAGATATTTATGATGAATAAATAAATGGTCAAACTAATCTCAGCTCTTTGCTTGAAAGATTAGTTTTTCAAAACATCATAAATACATGGACATTTTTTGCTTATTTGTTTGTTTTAGAGAAAAAAAAACAGTAAACTTACTGGTTTCTGCTTACCACTGGGAAACTGCTTCTAAAGGTGTAAATATTCTGACTTTATTCATTGACTTTATTTTACAAAAATTATGAATATGGATACCATACAGGAAAACTTTGCTTCATTTGAGATGTTCCGATGGACATGTTCTCCATTCCATATTACTTATATGAAAACATTAAGAAGGCAGAATTTTTAAAGGAAGCAAATCTTTACAAAATGTTTTCCAAGTATTAAGTTCTAATTAAGTCATCTAATCCTCACAGCTCTCTGATGAAATCTATTCTGTTTTTCTCCAAATTTAAACCTCTTGTACAGTATCACTGTTTTAGTGAGACAGTGAGCTAGCATTCCGATAAAGTTGTCTGTTTTCCAAGTCTAGTCATGTTCACTATACTTTGTGGTTTAGTTTACTCTTTTTCAGAAGATGGAGGGGAAATTAATTGTTTGGTAAATATTGGGTGACAGAGGATGTTCTGTTTTTGTTTTTGGTTTTTTAGTCCCATACAAGTGAGTTTGACCAAGATTTTTCTAGAACAGTGAGCTACAACTCAGATCTGAAGAGGACACATATTTCTCTGTAAAATTCTGTCAGCCATCAGAGCATTTCAAAGTACTCTGAGTTCCACCCTAAGAAAATTATCCATTTTGCATTAATGGTGATGTTAATTGGTTTATATGCCCTGCCAAAGAGAAATATTGGTATATATCAATTACCAAGCAATAAAAATAAGATTTGAGTCAATACCAGATGCTCCCCGAGGAAAATAAATACAAAACCAAATGCTGTTGTGTCAATGGGTGGGGCCATCCAGGAACTGAAGTGTCAAAAGCAACAAGTAAATATATTTGTTGCTATATAAAAATGTGCCTTTACATAATTACATAATAATTATGTATTACTACATAATTATTATGTAATTCCCATACATAATTACAAATTTTTCAATTATTGAAAATAATTGAGAAACAACTGTGAAAGTATATATATATTTGTAAATATATACAAATTCCCAAGTCTTCAGATGTCCATTTTGGAATGGTGAAAACTTTTTAAATAAATGTATTAGAGATGCTTCGTTACAATTATTAACAATGCCATAGACAATTTCCAAGGATGCTAAATGTGTGTTTGAGGATTCACTGAGATTCCTAAGACAACATAAAATCTTAGGCATTCATTTGGACTCTGTTACTGATTAGTGAGCTGGTTCTACTGAAAAATCAACACAGCAATTAGTATGTCCTCTAATTAGTTCAATATCCATCTGCCTCTTCTCTTCCTTTGAGCCTTCGTTGGCAATGCAAGAAGCTAAGAGGTTGTAAATATATAATCTCATATAATTTTGTTATCATTAAGAGTGTTTGATTCAATTACAGTCTGACAAGGATGGTGACTTTTTCAGTTCTTTCTCTGTTACCTTAAGGCTTAATAATGTTTCTATATTTGAGGTTTAAAGTAATAATTCATTATTTACTTCATTTATTATTTATAAATCTATATTTTCATTGTGTTAGGAATAGGTAAAGGGAAACTCCTGGTAAATACCATCTCCTTAGTAGTTTCTTTCTTAGCTTGAACCAGCAGTCATCTAACATACCTCTGATACTAGAAAGAAGGTAAAACTTTGGGCAGAACTGCTGGTAAAATTTTGAGAGCCAACAGAGTGGCAAAACCTGAGATTTCTTTTTCCACTAACAAAACTCCTGAGGCTTAAATGACTTCTGAAATTATTGATTCCTGTGTGTTTTGCCATTTTTTTAATTTTTATTATTATTTTTTAATTGTTATTCAAGTACAGTTTTCTGTCGTTTACTCCCATCCCAGTTCACCCCCCACCAGTGCTCCCCACCCCCCTTAGTTTTTGTCCATGTGTCCTTTATACTTGTTCCTATAATCCCTTCCCTTTTTCCCCTGAAATTCCCTCCCCTCTCCCCTCTGGGTACTGTCATCCCTTTTCTATTTCAATGTCTTTAGTTATATTTTGCTTGCTTGTTTGTTTAGTTGCTTAGGTTCCTGTTGAAGGTGAGATCATATGGTATTTGTCTTTTCCCGCCTGGCTTATTTCACTTAACAAAATGCTTTCCACTTCCATCCATGCTGTTGCATAGGGTAGGAGTTCCTTCTTTCTTTCTGCTGCATAGAATTCCATTGTGTATATGTGCCATAGTTTTTTGATCCATTCATTAACTGATGGGCACCCAGGCTGCTTCCAATACTTGGCTATTGTAAAATGTGCTGCTATGAATATTGGGGTGCATAGGTTCTTTTGGAATGGTGTTTCAGGGTTCTTGGGATATAATCCTAGCAGTGCAATTGCTGGGTCAAAAGGCAGTTCCATTTTTAGTTTTCTGAGAAAATTCCATACTGTTTTCCATAGTGGTTGTACCAGTCTGCTATCCCACCAGCAGTGAACTAGGGTCTCCTTTTCTCCACAACCTCTCCAACACTTGTTTTTTATTCCAGTTTTTACTCCTGTGTGTAGGGGAAAGTGAAATCCGCTCCCTCCTACTCTGTCGCCAACTTCCCAGTCCTTGTTTTGCCATTTTTAATGCAGCAAATCCAAATATACTAAAAATAAGTGGAGTTAAGGAACATCTGTTGTGTGCTGTCTCCATACTGTTTCAGAGTCTTCCAACAAGGCAAGGTCATTCAGCATCTACTGTGTTAGCATTGCTTCAAAAAGTATCCATAGTATTGTTTTCCTTAACCAAATTCCATTAGCAATTTATTTTATGGTTCATGTAGATAACTGAAAAACAATAGAACCTGACTGGGGACTGTTAGTCACTGCATTGGACTTCAAAGAGTGAAAGTCTCCTGTGCAAGGGTTGGGTGGTTGGGAGTGTCACGCAGGGTAAGGAATCAAATGGACAGTTGGTGCTTAAGATTCAGAGGAAGAGTAAACCTCATAAAGTAGGTTATATCTTATGGACCAAATAATTTTGAGAAAAATTTTGTGTTTTTATGGGTTAGAAGCACATAGTCTTTGTGAAAGAGAAGGAAAAAAAAATCTAAAACTAAAACACAAAACCAGAAGGTACATGGAAAACACTGACAAAGATATATTTCAAAGTCAGTGGTTAAGATATAAAGAGGTAAAATAAATTAAAAGAATAGAATGAAAGAAAGCAAGATTAATAGAATAACTGAAATCAACATAAGAGGATTTATTAGTATTACAGATCTTGTCAAAAAAGAGATTACTAATGAAGTAACAGTCTCAAGAACATTTCCCTAATTTAGAGAGATAACAGTTAGAAGTAAACATAATGAGAGTGATGGTAATTGATGTGGAAATTTAAATTATAGAGGTGACTAGAAAGAATCCAAAGCAAGCACAATAAACAATAGTTTTTCAAAAATTTGAAAAATAAAAAGAAATCTAGATCCTATAAACATTGAAAAATGTTAACTAAAAAATAAAAATTAAGTTCATCTTAAGTTTTCTCTCATGCTTTTCTAAATTCCTGAAGCAGTAAAGAAGTACCAGCTTGAAAGAAAAATATTGTGAATAAAAAATGTTATACATAGCCAATTTTACCACTAATCAGCATAAGAAAGAAATATGTACTAACATATGAAATAACTTAGAAAAGTTGCCTGCCCAACATCCATTTGTGAACAGAAAGATATGCTAAAACTAGTACAATTATCCAAGTGTAAAATAAAAGTATTGAAAATGAATATTTATTACATGAATGCTAAATATGTTGTTTTGAATTCTCTTGATTAATTAATTGAATTCACAAAAATAACCTATCTAGAATCATCTGTGTTTTATAAATAAAGAAATTAAGGTAGAGTTAGATTATATAATGTGTGAAATTCACATTATTTAAGAGCCAAGATCTAGTTTAGGCTGTAGTGTCATAACCTCTGTCAGTCTCCCGTACTGGTGACATCTGCCACTAAAACTAGATAAATATGTGCCTTTGCAGATTATTCCCCATACATAATTACAAATTATTCAATTATTAAAAATAATTGAGAAACAACTGTGAAAGTAATAATTTTGACAAGTGGCTAAATCTTTCACAGAAATCCACTCCTTATGGGTCTACCCATGTGTGTGTGTAACTTTGCTTAAACAATTTAAAAGCTATATATGAATACGGTCTCTGTGTAAAAGCATACTGGAGTTGGGGAGGTCCCCAAGGCCACCCTCAGGTTCAGTGATTCACTGGTAGTACTCCCAGAACTCAGTAAAGGCATCACACTTGTGGTTACAGTTTTTACAGTATAAGGATACAGAATAGAATCAGAATATGAAAAAGGCCCATATTATTGTCCAGGAAGGACCGATTTTCCTGTTTCAGTCAAGTAGTACAGATAGCACTTACTGCTACTAGCAATGTATGAGAACACTACTGACTATTCTCAACCAGGGAACCTCCATTCTCTCCAGAGGTCAAACCATCACCAAGTGGCTGAAGGCCCCCACTAAGTCTATCACATCTATGCCATTATTACCATAGACTATAGGTTTCATCTTTCCTAAAGTCTCACCTCCAAATATATTTCGTTGAGGGCTTGGGCTTAAAGTTATTAATTTTAATTGGACACAAAGATTCAGCCTATAATATTATCCTGTATTGGTAATTGGTATCCCTACTTAAAAGCACAAGTTGGAATTGAGAAGAGGAGAAAGCATGGAGTAATAATCTTAAACTAATATGGACATTAATGTAGTTCAAAGCACTAGGTATGGGAAAGAAAAGTTATAGAAGGCAGAGAAGTGAGTACATGTTCAGACAACTAATGTTATCTGACTTAATTTTGTCTCCAGGTAACTAAAATGATTGCATCTGAACCACAGACATAAATAATAAAAGGTAAAATTATTTTAATATTCATAGCTTACATACAGACACTATGATTCAGTATGATAAACATTGGTGTCAAAAAGAATATATTTTCAGATGTAAATCAGCTTTCACTTACTTCTTGTTATTTGAACTCTAATTCTGTTTTCTGGGAAACTAAGCACTGGCTACCAAGTATTCCAACATTATCAAAATAAATTTATAAGTTACTGTTTTGCTATTGAAGTTACTTTAGCTAATTTGTTTTTAAAGAAATCTCTAAAATTTCTTCTCAATAGATTTTCAATTTAAGAAAAAAGATTTTCAAAAATATAATGTGTTGGTTATTTAAAATAATAATTTTGATTTTACATCACAACCATTTAAAATGTGTATTTACTCCATAAAATGTGTGTTGAAAAACACCCAAAGGGCTCAGAAGCATCTAATTCAGCACTGGAAGAATTCTCTAACTGTTGACACTGGTGTTTCTCCATCACCTTCAAAGAAATATTGTAATCTTATTTTTCCTAAATGATAAATTATTGCAATATCAGAATGTTCATGTAACATACATTTTCTCATTCTTGAGGTGCAAAGGGAGAAATGACAATATTTTTATTGCATCAGTATGGAACATTGGACTAGTTGTCATGGAGCCTGATTGAAAAAAATGCTTGTTTTTTAAACCCATCTAAAGTGACTTTTCAAAGACTGAGCTATAAACACGGAATAAATAGACACAATAAAGCCATGTAACTCTTTTGGTCATATCAATAATTTGTTTCCAATGGTTGCTGTTGATAGAATTGTGCAGGTAGCATCTATCATTTGGATGGCTCATGTGGTTGGATCAGCAGCACCATATCAGGTAGTGTGTATGCACATATGCTTGCATGTATGTATGCATATTCACATATCATGTTGCTAATCTGCCATCATCAAAATGTGGAATACAAGTTGGTGGGGTAATCTGAGTTTTTTGCCAAGCAATAAGCTCACATTGAATTATTATACCAATGGCAGATTTTGGAAAGGGTCAGATATTTCAAATATAAAGGAATTGGTCCAATTGTCTATCTCCAGGAAGATGCTCTAAACTTTCTTGAAATACATTATTTTCTACAGTTTTTACAATATCTATCAACAAAAATGCAGACTTACCCAAATAAAATAAAATCAGATAATCCCATATGGGACTATCACAAGTAAAACCATGTTTATATATCTTAAATAATTCTGTTGTTTAAAGTAAAAGGGAGAAAATGCCAATATTTGATTGTTTTACAGTGTTTCAGGCATGTTGAATGCAGTGAAGCTTGACAGAAGAAACAGTAAGATTATTAATAGAACTGGAGTATCTTATATTTTGAAAGATGTGGAAGTTAATATATCACCAACTACATGGCTATGTGACATATTTTTATTTGCAGTATTATTGTCCAATGGAAGGTGGCAGAGCACATAGGTGCTATGCCAGAAGGAAGATACAGAACACAATTCTTAATGACTATCATGCATTTGAGTACTCACTTTATGTATTTTTATTTGCAAAATCATGTTCCACAGAACCTACTGTTATGAGAAATTCTGTAAAACAAAAAGTAATTTATATTCAAATAATGTTGAAAAATACTTTAGTCTCTCCTTATCTGGGGAGGTCATAGGGACATCGACATGGTAAACATTCTGAGAAACATTGCAGTAATGAAAACTTGTTATTTCAATGACTTATTCTCAAATTGTTTTATTATTGCATGTTTTTATACACCACATTGCATAAACATACATGTGGAACATACCTGGGAAGTATGAAGGATGTAAAGGATAATATTTATTGATTCTAGGATGTGAAATATATTACATGTTGATATTTTTAAGCATAGAAAATCATAACTGGCAGGAATATTAAGAGCAAGAAATTATAATCTTGCATTAGTTTAGATAGTTTTCCAGAATATTCCTTGGAACTTCTTTTGAAACATATCTTCCAGTCACTGTATAATACTTGTCTTCTGCCACCCATGGACCACTCTGATTATTCATTTGATTTTATCTAATATTGGGTTGCAATATGCCTCTTCATAGCTTCTAGGCAGGAGGCTCTCCAGCCTTAACTTTTAATATACCCACCTATTTATAAGTATGTAATTTTAGTAAAATGCAGATTTTGATTCACTGGTTTGGGTTTGGGTTCAAGATTGTGAATCTCTAAAATTCTAATATGATGCTGGTAGTGCAGGTCCTCCTACCTCACTTTGAACAACCAATAGGTGACCTGCAAATCTTAGTGGTAAAGAAGA
This sequence comes from Carollia perspicillata, assembly GCA_004027735.1. Taxonomy (NCBI): domain Eukaryota; kingdom Metazoa; phylum Chordata; class Mammalia; order Chiroptera; family Phyllostomidae; genus Carollia; species Carollia perspicillata. Next base: position 30,481 of record PVKM010010938.1, read on the forward strand.
GGGAGACTCTGATTCCAATTAGTTCATGCAGAGTTTTCCAAGCTCTGTTGTAAGAATTACCTTGAGGTTTTTGTAAATATGAATCCTCATTTCCAATTTCAAATGTACTAAATAGCACTTTTTAGGGAAAGGACAGAGAATTTTATTTTTAGTAATTGCCTTAGGAGGTTCATACAATTAGCTAGTTTGTAGAACCTGGAGATGCTGCAGTATTTTTCTGATTTGATCTTTAGATCACAGCCAAGCTGACTGCATAAAGATCTGCTCTTTTGAGGAGCTCTGGATACAAAGTTGGATCTCCCAACTAATCTCACAACTCCAATCTCCCCAAGATCCTGATGGATCTGCTTATTAATCACCAGTTATACCTGCTGTTCTTTGATGTGAGTTAACATATTCCCCAGGCTTTAGAGAAGATACCTAACAGTCTAGCCAGTCTACGTTCTCTCAGAATGAATGTGAACGGCAGTGCCTTTCTGAGGTCACTGTGGTTATGACACTGGTGACTAGTGAGAGCAGAAACAGGGCTCCCTGAGTAAGGTGGGCCTTTACCAACCTCCGTTCATCTTGTAGGTTTGTGTGTAAGAGTGTTCAAATGAGACAGCAAAACTTTTTACCTCAGCAACTCCAGCCAACTGGCTGAGCTCTGGGCAAAATTTTATTCTCCGTAACATACTGGTTGGGGCTAGGGGGATAGCTACAAGACAGGAAATGAAACCTCCTGGTCTATTTGAAAAGCATGTACTTTTACTTGTATAGACTTAGTCTTGGCTCAGTTTGTTGTTGATAATGGTAATAGTAGTTAATAGCAATTCAGTGGTTATGAAGAACCATGCTCTGACTTGCATGACTATAAGCAACTGACTTAACCCATCTATAGTCTTTCTGTTTTCTATTTTGGTTTTCAAACCAACATTGGACCTTCCTTATTTAAAAAAAAAAAAAAACTTTCTATAAAAACCATCCCGAGTGACCTTACTTACAAAGTCAGTGGCTTCTGGCTCACTCTGAGTGCACTTCTAGAATCTCAGTTCACCCTTGTCTGCATTTTACCTGTCTTCCTACTCCCCTCCCTGTACCAGAACTGCTATTGTAGGTATTTCTAAACACCATAACCCACTATGTAGTTCCTTCCAGTCTGTAAGCATGCACTTGACTTTCTTTCTAAACAAATCTGTACCCTTGTTTTTTATTGTCACTGTATCTCAGCAGACTCTTCTAGTCCATGCCATCAGGACTTGCCATTCCTGGAAAATCCTGTAGTCTCCTCATGTCTGCTCGGGCAGCTGAGAACTCATATAGAAACCTGAATGACCAGGTTGGTGGGGGGATGATACTTGTGGAGCTGTGAACACACCACCAATCTCACTCTTTCATGGTCTGATTCTTAGAACATCATCCATGGGAATGATGCTAAAACTTTGTTGCTGTCCGTAAAGTGTGAACTAATTTCTTAAGCCTGCCTATATTTCTGAGGTACCTGGAGAAATTTATTTTCTGAGGCTCACACCAGAGAAATTAAATAAACTAAATATAATAAGTTTGAGCCTAAGCTATAGTATTTTACAAATATCTTCTAACTCTCTTCTAACAGACCACCATGGCTGGACCTCTGCCATGGATTCGTGTGAGAGCAGAGGTCCAGAACCAATGGCAGAGGTTCATGGAAATAAATCAGCAGATTTAATCATCAACTCTTTTCAAGGTGTTTAGTTTATCATTCTTCAGTTCTCTCAACTCCTGTAAGTTGATGTGTATCAACACTCATCCTAATTCTTTTCCATTCTCAGAGATGAGATTTTTGGTCTTGTCCAGGCCCAATTCTTCCATTTTTGTTCTTGAAACTATTATTCTCAGTGTCAGTTTTTCTGTCTCTGTCCTCTCATCTGTCACATTTTTCTTTCTCTCCACCCCCTCTTGATCTGTTTTTAATTTCTGTGATGATGGGAGTCTATGTAAAAGCCTTTTCTACCTCTGTGTCTCGCTGTGCCTATTTCTTCAGCTTTGGGCCTATATATGTGGAGCTCTGTACTTGTCCTTCCCTAACTCTTTTTCTATTGCTCTGTTTTTCTGCCTCTTTCTCTCTGTATCTTGTTTCTTTCTGTGTCTCTGTGAATATCTGTTTATTTCTCTTTGGGTTTCTCTCTGTCTCTGACTCTTCCTGTTTTCCTTTCACCAAGGTCTTTTCCTGAACTACTTACATACTACCACTGGTACCATTTCTGTTGCTATTTCCTTGTCTATGTGTCTATCTCCAATCTTTTTCTATTTATCACCTCTTTTAACCCTACAGATGTACTTATAACTCTCCCATTAAGAAAAAATATATATAACTATTAAGTACTTTTTAATCTTAGTCTACTTTCCTCTTATCTAAAATTAAGAAAAATGAAACCAATATGGCTATTTTCATTTCTTACTACATGTTCTTTTCCATAAATGTCACACTGGATTTTATCCCTGCATTGCCACTGAACTGTTTTTATTCTGTTCAGTGACCCCTCATTACTAAATCTAGTACTGATACCTACTCATTGGGTCAAGTGGTACTTTAAATTTCTGGAAATTTTTACCTTATTAATCCATCTTTTTCTTCAATATCCTCCCTTCTTTTGGTTTCCATGGCATAACTCTCTTATGGTTCTTCTATACTCATAATAATGTCTCATTTTTCAGCCTCTTCTGTGGTGTTTCCCACACATGGCAGATTGAAAAATATGACCAAACTATTTTGCAGCTCCTTTTTGAAGGTGGTGGAATATATTTGCCAATACAAGCTAAGATAGCCTGTGTCTTGCTTATACCAAGAGAATATGGTAAAAATGATATTGTTGAGATCTGGAGTGTAGGCCTCCAGAGATTGCAAGGTCAGCCTTCACTCTCTGCAGACATTGAAAAGCAATCTGTGACAAAAGACGGCATAGAAATAGAGTCCTGTTGACCTTTAGGTCTCCCTTAAGATCAGCTTCTAGGTGGTATGTAAGTTAAATATAGCCATGACAGTGAACTCAGGCAAGATTGCCAGAATAAAAATTTTAGTAATCCCCAGGACTGGGACGGGAGTAAACAACAGAAAACTGTACTTGAATAACAATTAAAATAAAAAAATACATTTATCATTTTTGTTTTAATCTGTTAAATTTTAGGATGTTATTACACACTGCAATAAAAATGTGAGGCACCAGAACTCCTGATATTACTAACTTCTCTCTCTTTTTTAAACTAACTCAGAATAAGCTTCAGTATTCTAAGTATATAAACATTATTTATGTTTATAAGTCAAACATTGATTTTGAGGGTCCCAAAACTGTAAATCTAAATTTTAATTAATATCAATAATATAATGTCCACAATTACCTCTAACAGAAAACCTTGGAAAACTGAACAATGCCATATGCTTTCTAACTGATAGATTGTCACCCCTACCTGCTCTTCCCTTAGCTAACCCTAAAGCCTGTGGGTCATTCTCAATACTCTGCTTTTCTCAACATCTTCATCTCGTTCATTTCCCAGTCTGACTCTAACTAGTTAAATATTTCCTGAATAGC
>PVKM010010939.1:0-34016 GCA_004027735.1 Carollia perspicillata
AATGATCCCACCATAATATATATGAATATAGGAAAAAGAAGGTGAGATTATACACATACAATGGTTCTCCGGATACTATGGTCATGGGTAATATTTTTCCAGCTTCATTGAGATGTAATTGACATTTAACAACACTGTGTAGGTTTACAATGTACAGTGTTTTCTTTAATACACATATATATTGCAAAATGATTACCACCATAGCTAGAGCTAACACCAGTATCACATCATATAATTACCACTTGTTTTTTTGGTGGTGAAAACATTTAAAATGTACTCTCTGAGCAACTTCCAAGTATACAGTACTGATAACCAGTCACCGTGCTGTGCGTCAGGTGCCCAGAACTTACACCTGCAAGTCTGTGCCCTTTGACCAACATCCCCCAATTCTCCCACCCCCATCCTCCAGCCCCTAGTAACCACCAATGCACTCCTTTTTCTTTTTTCTTTTAAGCTGTATTTTAATAATTATGCTCTTACAGTTGTCCCTAGTTTTCCCCTTTTGCCCCCATCCAACCAGCACCCTCTGCTCCCTCAGGCAATCCCTACCACTTCGTTTATATCCACGGGTATGTGTAGGTAGGTTCTTTGGCTACTCCATTTCCTATGCTGTACTTTGTATCCCCATGGCTACTCTGTAACTACCTATTTGTACTTCTTAGTCGCCTCACTTCTTCACCCATTCCCCTTCCCCCTCCCATCTGGCAACCTTCAAAACACTCTCTGCATCCATAATTCTGTTTCTGTTCTTTTTGTTGTTGTTCTTTAAATTCAATTGTTGATAGATATGTATTTATTGCCATTCTATTGTTCATAGTTTTGATCTTCTTTTTCTTAAATAAGTCCCTTTAACATTTCATATACTAATGGTTTGGTGATGATGAACTCCATTAATTTTTTTCTTGTCTGGGATGTCTTTATGTGCCCTTTGATTCTAAATGATATCTTTTCTGGGTGGAGCAATCTTGGCGGGAGGTCCCTGCTTTTCATGACTTTGAATATTTCTTGCCAATCTCTTCTAGCTTGCAAAATTTCTTTTGAGAAATCACCTGACAGTTTTATGGAAATTCCCCTGTAGGTAACTAACTGCTTTTCTCTTGCTGCTTTTAAAATTCTCTCTTTATCTTTAACCTTTAGCATTTTAATTATGATGTGTCTTGGGGTGGTCCTCTGTGCCCCCAGCTTGTTTTGGACTCTCTGTGCTTCCTGGACTTGCATGTCTATTTCCTTCACCAAATGAGGGAACTTTTCTTTCACTACCTTTTCAACTAAATTTTCCATTCTTGCTCTTTCTCTTGTCCTTCTGACCCCGCTCTGATGTAAGTGCTGGTATGCTTGAAGTGGTCCCAGAGGTTCCCTATACTATCCATATTTTTGAGGGGGGCAGATTTCTTTTTCTTGTTGTTCTGCTTGGTTGTTTTTTGTTTTCTTATATTCCCATCATTGCTTTGATTCTCAGCTCCATCCATTCTACTGTTGATTCCCTGTAAATTGTCCTTATTTCAATTAGGGTTTCCTACATTTCTGATGGGATCTTTTTTATGTTGTTGAGGTCCTCACTAAGTTCCTTGAGCATCCTTATAACCAGTGTTTTTTTTTTCCCTTTTTAAAATTATTGTTGTTCAAGTGCAGTTGTCTCTATTTTCCCCTCACCAGTCCCCTTTACCCCACCCTTCCTTACCTCCCACCCTCAATCCTACCCCACTTTGGCTTTGTCCATGTGTCCTTTATACATGTTTCCTGATGACCCATTATCCCTACTCCCCTCCCCTCTGATTTGTTCTTTATTTCAATGTTTCTCATTATGTTTTGCTTGCTTGTTTGTTTTGTTGATTAGGTTCCACTTATAGGTGAGATCATATGGTACTTGTCTTTAACCACCTGGCTTATTTCAGTTAGCACAATGCTCTCTAGATCCATCCATGCTGTCACAAAGGGTAGGAGCTCCTTCTTTCTGTTGCATAGTATCCCATCATGGAAATGCACCACACCTATTTGATCCACTCATTTACTGATAGGCACTTAGGTTGCTTCCAGCACTTGGCTATTGTAAATTGTGCTGCTATGAACATTGGGGTGCATAGGTTCTTTTGGATTGGTGTTTCAGGATTCTTAGGGTATAATACCAACAGTAGAATTGCTGGGTCAAAAGGCAGTTTCATTTTTAGTTTTCTGAGGAAATTCCATATTGTTTTCCACAGAGGCTGCACCAGTCTGCAATCCCACCAACAGTGCGCTAGGGTTCCCTTTACTCTACAGCCTCGCCACGACTTGTTTGCTGATTTGTTTATATTGGCCATTCTGACCGGTGTGAAGTGGTATCTCATTGTGGTTTTAATTTGCATCTCTCTGCTGGCTAGTGATGCTGAACATCCTTTCATATGTCTCTGGGCCCTCTGTGTGTCCTCCCTGGAGAAGTGTCTGTTCAGGTCCTTTGCCCATTTCTTCATTGGGTTGTTTGTCTTCCTGGAGTGGAGTTGTGTGAGTTGTTTGTATATTTTGGAGCTCAAACCCTAGTCTGAGATATCATTTGCAAATATATTTTCCCTTACAGCTGGTTGCCTTTTCATTGCACTGATGTTTTCTTTAGCTGTGCAGAAGCTTTTTATTTTCATGTAGTCCATGTGTTTATTCTTTCCTTTGTGTCCCTTGCTCTAGGGGACATATCGGTGAAAATATTGCTGCACGGAATATCTGAGATTTTCTTGTCTATGTTCTCCTCAAGGACTTTTCTGGTGTCACGACTTATATTTAAGTCTTTTATCCATCTTGGGTTTATTTTTGTGTATGGTGTAAGTTGGTGCTCGAATTTGGTTTTCTTTTTGCAAGTATCTGTCCCGATCTCCCCACACCATTTGATGAAGACGCTATTTTTACTCCATTTTATGCTTCTTCCCCCTTTGTTGAATATTAATTAACCATAGATAGTTGGGTTTATTTCTGGGCTCTCTATTCTGTTCCATTCATCTATGTGTCTGTTCTTATGCCAATACCAGACTGTTTTGATTACAGTGTCCTTGTAATATAGTTTGATATCAGGTATTGTGATCCCTCCCACTTTGTTATTCCTTCTCAAAATTGCTGCAGCTATTTGGAGTCACTTATTGTTCTATGTAAATTTTTGAAATGTTTGGTCTGTATCTGTGAAATATGTCATTGGTATTTTAATAAGGATTGCATTGAATCTATAAATTGCTTTGGGTAGTATGGACGTTTTGATGATGTTAATTATTACAATCCATGAACATGGTTACATGCTTCCATTTGTTTGTGTCTTTCTTAATTTATTTCTTCAGTGTTGTGTAGTTATCTGAAGTCTTTTACATCCTTGGTTAAGTTTATTTCTAGGTACTTTATTTTTCTTGTTGCTATATCAAATGGGATTTTTCCCCTGATTTCTGTTTCTGATATTTCATTATTGGTATTTAAAAATGCCTTCAATTTTTGAATATTGCCTTTGTATCTCACTGTTTTACCAAATTCACTTATTAGATCAAATTTTTTTTGTGGAGTCTATGGGGTTTTCTATGTACACTATCATCAAAAGCAAGGTAGATGAAGCAGAGAATCGAAACAGCGAACTGGAGGACAAGGTAGAAAAAAAAAGGAAAAGGAAAAAGACTCAGAAATAATGAAAAGGGGTTAAGGGAACTTCAGGACAATATAAAACATAATAATATCTATATAATAGGGATGCCAGAAGAAGAAGAGGAACAAAGGATAGAAAACCTGTTTGAAAAAGTAATGATGGTAAATTTCCCTAATTTGATGAGAGAAAAAGTCCCACAAATCCAGGAAGTACAGAGAGTCCCAGTCAAGAGGAACCCAAAAAGGTCCATACAAGGGAGCCCTGATATGGCTAGCAGCTGACTTCTCAAGGAAAACATTACAAGCCAGAAGGGAAGGGCAAGAAATATTCCAAGTAATGAAAAGCAAAGAACTGCAACCAAGACTTCTACCCAGCAAAGCTCTCATTTAAAATGGAAGGCAAAATAAGGAGTTTCCCAGACAAAAGAAGGCTGAAAGAATACACCTCCACCAAACCAGAATTGCAAGATATGCTAAAGGGAACTGCTTTAAGAAGAGGAAGTAAAAGAGAGAGAGAGTGAGGAACACAGGTACAAAGGGGATAAAGTGGCAATGGATAAGTACCTATCAATAATAACCTGAAATGTAAATGGATTAAATGCTCTAATCAAAAGACATAGGATAGCTGAATGGACAAGAAAACATAACCTGTACAATATGCTGCCTACCAGAAACCCACCTCAGAACAAAAGACCTTCATAGACTGCAAGCGAAGGGTTGGAAAAAAATATTCCAAGCAAATGGACAGGGAAAATAGCTAGTGTAGCAATACTTTTATCAGAGGCCATGACGTCTATTGCCATGACGCCAGACACTTTCTTTCTTGTCCATATGCTACTGGTGCCTTTCAAGCTTCTACCTTGGTGTTGGAACTCAGAGGGACTGAGTCTGAACAAGTCTATATGCAGGCCCTTTAAAAGGTACTTCTTGGGATTCCAGTAGTTCCTTTAACTGACTCAAACCCTGCTGAATTTTGCAGCTAGAAGTTAAGGGGGTTTTATCTTCCTAGCACTGTAACCCTGGCTTGGAGGGCCTGGGGGACCTGGTATGGGGCTGGGACCCCTCACTCCATAGATATCCCTTCTGATTTTTTTACCCACCCCACATAGGTGTGGGACCAGCCCATTCCACATCTCTATATCTCCACATCTTCTGCCAATCTGGATGGATGTGATTTCTTTAGTTCTATAGTTGTTGAACTTGCATTCAATTCAATTTCTTATAGTTTTGACTGACGGTTATTCTGTAGTTTAGCTGTAATTTTGATGTGGTTGTGCAAAGAGGGGAGCTGTATTTTTCTATGCCTCCATCTTTCATGGAAGCACAAGAGAAGCGTTTCTCTCAGTGACCCCACGTCCGGTCTCTTCCAAAGGCCTACTGCACTCCTATTTCTATCTGCCTTTTTAGACACCACGCATAGGTGAGGTCACACAGCAGTTGTGCTTCCTTATCGGATTTACTTGTACGTTACTTAGCGCAATGCCCTCAGGTCCACCCAGGTCCTCACCAATGGCAGCATTTCCTTCTTTCTTACGGCTGAATAATATTCCATTTTTTAAATATGTGAGTGATTTTTTTCCAATTCTCTCCTTTTGCTTGTTTAATTTTTTGGAAAATATTTATTGACACAGTAACCACTTATTGAACACCTGCCATGTGCTGGGGTTGTTCTAGATGCAGGGGCACAAGAGAAACCTTGAGGCATTTAGATTCTGAGATGTAAGCGACAATGGAAATAGAGATAATGTGTAGGGACATGGAGAAAAATAAAGTGGAATGCTAGGGGTGGAAAGAGAGGAATGATTTTTAAATGTGTCTATAAAGACCTCAGAAGGTGTTATTTAAGCAGACTGGAAGGCAGTGAGAGAGAGAGCCTTTCCAGTGTTTGTGGAGAAAGAGTTCTACAAAGAATAGTAACATGTGCAAAGGCCCTGGGGGCGGACAGAGCAAACAAAGGGGGAAGAAACAAGATGTGAGGTTAGAAAAGCAAGGGGACTGATTCTGGGAGGCCTGATGATCTTTACAAAAGCTTCGCTGTAACTGAGTGAGATGGAAAGCCATTGTCTGACTTTGAGCAGAAGAGTTCCATTATCTGGCACATTCAGTAGAACTCGCTGCATTGGGAGCAGTCTCCACAGGAGCAAGGGCAGAGCAAGGAGACCAGTTGGGACCATTCCTATAATCCAGACAAGATGTTCTGGCGGTTCATACCTCAGTGATGGCGACAGTCATAAGGTACTGGATATGTTCCGAAAGTGTGGCCAGCAGCATTTGCCCAAGGTTTGGATGGGTAGTATAAGAGGCAAAGAGAGCTCAAGGAAGATTCCAAGGTTTGTGGCCCAGTTGGAGTCACCACTGAGTGAGTTAGGGGTGTCTGTGGGAGGGGTAGGTTAGGGCGGGAGAAGCCTGGGGATGCAGTTTGGGACGTACTATTTTTGCATTGTGAAGAAGCAGGTGGATCTGGAGTTCAAGGGCAGGTGGGAGAAGGAGTCTGGGACTGGAGAATTACATTTGGAAGTTTGTAAATGTAAGCGTGATGTTAAGTACAAAAGACTGGATGAAGTCACCAGAAGACGGAGTCTAAACAGTGGAGAGGTATCCAAACCCTGCCTCCTGGAACACTCTAGAGTTAAGGCTATAGGGAGGAGGAGAAGTCAGCAAGAGATGCTGAAAGGAAGAACCATTAACTCTTGAGTTTCTGCAGCCTAGTGAAAACAATCTTTCAGAGGAGAGGGATTGATGTTCTGTTTTAACTGCTGCTGATTAGTTAGTTAAGATGACATTGAAAGTTATCCACAGGCTATAGCAACTTGGAGTCCATTGGTGAGCTTGAATAGAATGAACTTGGTGGAGCGTGCAGACAAAAGCCTGATTGTGGTGGGTTTAAGAAAAGAATGGAAATAATTAGAAACCGTGAATGAAGACAACATTTTCAGTTCTGTTACAAAGGGTTGATGAGAAATAGATCCGCAGTTATGACTGGAAGTGGGGCCAAGAGAAAGGCTTTGCTTATTTGGTTTTAACGTGGAAAAAGTAAGATTTCTTTGTGTTCACAGGAAGGAGAGAGGAAAGTGATGGTGCAGGAAGGAGAAAAGGGACTGGCTGGAGCAGCGCCGATGGATGGGCAAGAGGGGCTGTGATCCAGTGTCTGGAGGGAGACCAGAGCCACTGCAAGAGAAAGGAAGGCAGGGCTTAGGGCCACAGCCATTGAAAGGCAGCAGGAGTGGTGGTGGGGACCCTGGAGTGATGATCTTCTGGTGGCATTCATCTACTCACAAAACAGGGAGCAATCCCATCAGTTGAGAGTGGGGAGCTAGAAGGAGCAGGACAATGAATCAACTAAGAAAATGTCATAGGATTACTGGGAAGTACTAAGGAGATGAACGGGAGATGACATAAGGATAAGGTGATAAGGAAAGAAAGAAAATGTAAATAGGCCTGAACTTTCACTGGGCAACACCACTTCCGAGAATTTTTCTTAAGGAAATGATTAAGGAATTTTGCCAGGATGTTCTCTTGCAAGACTGTGTGTAAGAGCAGGAAGTTAAAAACAATCCAAGCCACACAATAGCAATTTGGTTAAATTTAACCAATTTATTAATCAGTGCAGCCATTTGAATGCATACATTGATCCTGAAAGCTATTGACCATATGTTTAGAAGAAAAAGAAAGTTCCCATGTTCGTAGAAAAATACATGCATTTCTATACCTTAATTTGCATCTATTTATAGGTATCCAAATGTTTAAAATTGGTTCATCCTTGCCAAATTGGATTATTGATTGTCCATTCTTTTTGTTGACTTTATTTTCTGATTTTTCTATAATGAACAGAATGAGAAATTTGTAATGACAAAACAACATAAGAACCTGCTCGATGTTGCCCTACCGAGTGGCACCTTCAGGGTTTGCGTTGTGATTTCCAAGGTGTCCTGGAGCCTCCTTCCCGTGCTGCCTCAGCCTCCTCTGAATCTCCTTACACTTAAAGCAAGCTCAGGTGTGGCCACATCCCCACCTAAAATCTCCATCAACTACACCATCACCATTAAAACTACCCCAAATAAAATTTCTAAATGATAATTCCTTGTGAAATGTTTTAGCATAGGTAGTTTGTGTGTATAAGCATTAACTCTAAACAACACAATAGGTGATTAATTAGCATAGGAAGTGTCTGAATGAAAACCCACATCTTAAGTTGATTACTTAGCATATGGAGTATACTTATATGAATCAACACTTGAGAGTAGTTAATTAGCATACAAATGTTAGAAACAACATTTGTGGTGAAATTGTGAGTTAGCAGAAAAGGACCCTTAGACCTTGTATGGGCAAGCCCACTCAGCCCCCGGTCTCTTAACCCCGGGTCCCTCCACTCCATAAAGCATGCTCTCGCCTGATCCAACTCAGACGTCACCCACACTATCCTGCTGTGAGGATGTCAGCAAGTCCACTTCAGACTACGCCTTTCTTGTAAGAAGCCATGACAACACAGGGGCAGAGAGGGAGCCGTGCAAAGCCACGTGTGCTCCTGCCTGCCTGCTTGCTATATGTTAGGCCACTTTGTACCCACACTTGCTTGGATTGTGATATCGCAAGGGTTTTGGATTAAATAATGCCCAATGGGCTGTTAGAAGTTACCAAAATTTACTACAAAGAACCTCATAATCATCTGTTGGCCAGACTGTTTTAGGCCTTTTGCTACAAATACAAGTAATCACATTTTTTTGATAGGTATAATGAACGTTGTCTCAGTAGTATATGAGGTGAATGTAAGAGCATATTTCGAGAATATTACTACTCTTAGTGATCTGATGTCTATAATTGAAGTTTAAAGCTGTACTACCTATGACGGATTTAAGATGACCCTCAGCCACCCCTCTTTCAACCTGATTGGTGCCCCGAGCTCCTGCCATATAGGGATTCTGGCATCGTCCCTTCCCTCCACATCCCCTGGCCCAGGGGATTCGGAATAGTCTTCAAAAGACCATCTGCTTTATTTCCACAATGTGCTGCTTTAAATGGCTGCTCCAGAATTCATGTTTCTTACCCCGAGCTGGCATTTCTCTGATCCATTTACAACTTCTGTACTATTCATATTTGGATTACACTGGACAACTTTGGAGGTTAAAATTGATTCATGCACATGAATGAATGAGTAAGCAATAGAGACATGACCTAGAATAATCTCCTGGTTTGATATTGCATAAACATGTTTTATAATCTGAGTAACAGCAAACTCAATACTTCCTGAATATGTCAACCATAACACACACTTTTCTGTTAGAAGGGAGAAAAAGAAAAATCATTCATTTCTTCTCATTCATAATCAAAGAAATTATTAAACTGAGAAAATCTTGTTGCTCTCGGTAATACACTTTCTTGAGCTTTTCTTTTTGTCATGTATTCTGTTTTTCATCTTCTGGTGCAGGGCTGAAGCAAAGGCAACTCTCATACCCTCAAATAGTGACATTTAACTTCAAGTTTATGATTTTTAATACACCTGCTTGACTCTGACCAGAGACCAAAATGAACATCATAATAATGGGACACACTGACGGTACGTGACCTTTGATATGACAAACGGAGAGGAACTGATCACCACTGTCATGGTATTTCTGGCACAACGCCTACGCCGATCAGAAGGGAACATCACACAAACCCCAAATGAGGGAGATTCTACAAAGTAACTGGTGTGAAATCTTCAAAATTATTGAGATCATGAAGGACAAGGAAAGATGGAATAAACATTCCAAGCTGAAAAAGATGAGAGACATCAAAAGTAAACGAGACACTTTATCCTGGATTGGATCCAGGAACAGAAGACAATTTTTTTTTCTGTGTAATAGGTGAAATTACATGGTGATACTGTATAAAGGTCAACTTCCTGCTTGGAGTGCATGAACTGATGTTTCTGTGGGAGAATGCCCTTGTCTTTTAATAAATACGCGTTCATATTTCTAGTGGGATCAGGGCATCATGTCTTCAACTTCCAGTGGTTTCAGGAAAATGGATGAGAGATGGAAATAGAAAGATAGATATATCTATATGTTTCAAAAGTGGTAAGATGCGAACAATTAGAGAGGCTGGGTAAAAAGTATATGGCAGATTTTTGTATTATTCTTTCAACTTTCTGTAAGTTTGCAATTATTTCACAAGAAAAGTAAAAAAAGAGAAAGAAATACTAAGGAGCATCTTAAAGCAAGAGTCATCAGGTTACTTACCATTATTCTTAAAATGCGAATGTTCACTATCGCCCAAAACAAATTACAAATATTGACATGTATTTTTATGCATGACATGTAGTCTCTGCCTTCTGTATATGTACGTGTATGTAATTTGCCGGGGACCCTGCAGAGCTGCTGAGTTAGAATATGGGGAAGGTCTCCTCGAAGCTCCAGAGGTGATTATAGGATGCACACAGCTCCCTCTCACAGCTCTTCTCAGTTCTAGGAGATCTTGGGTAGGTCTGGGAGGGAAGAAATTCTGCTCCCTGCCTTGGTTTCTCTCCCACTGCAGGTCTAGCACCCATGGTCTTCTTGCTCTTGCTGCTTCACACACTAAGGTGTAAATACCTGATAATGACTCAGCCTAACTGTGTTCCTCCAAACCCTAATGAGGCCTCAGAAAACAAATGAAAACAAAACCACCTTCAGCTTCTTGGGTTGAATCTATCATAATGCTTCATATAGGAACTCCGTACTGGACATTTATAATATACATTAGTTTTTAAGTGGCTTACAAATGGTGTAATTCAGTGTTTCTTGAACATTTTTGGCCATGGAATGCTTTCCCTCCCACTTATCACACAACATCCAGTGATAGAGTTTCTCCAGGTTCACTTACCCTCTAAGGGCGAGGTGTGAATCATTTCAGATACTGAAGGGAGACACCTAAAGGCAAGTGGGTCTCAGGCACTTTGTTATCCTCACAGCTCTGGCTTCTTGCTTGAGTCGGCTTTGTCTACAAGGTTCTGTGAGCAGCAATGGGGTCTTCTGCTTCTCCCTCTGCAACCAGGCAGGCAGCAGGCTGTGCCAATCCTGCTCAGACTGCCCCGGACCCGTCCCCAGACTAAGGGAAATGGGTTTGCTGTGTTAGCTTGGACCAGCGGGAAGGGGTCCCCTTCACACATGGTGCCTACACCGTGGGGAGGGGCTGGAGTGGATGTTGAGGGGAATGTCCTCCACAATGTGGAATTTAAGTCCTAGAGACTTAAGGTCATCGCACTGGCTTGGGTGAGCCTTTTGCCATATAGGCCCTCCCAGACAGTCACTCCTGGGGCTAGTCTGTCCTTGGGGCGAGGAAGGGGCCTTCTATGGGTAGTCTCCTCCCCTCCCATGGGGTGCAGAGGGCAGCAGCAGAGGCACAGGCGACAACTGAGGGACAGAAGAAAACCAGTGTATAGAGTTGCTTTTGAGGTTTGTTTTCTTTTCTTGTTTATTCCCGTGCTTTCCCACCACTGGGTTTTTCTTTTCTTTTAGCCGCACACCGGGTTTCCACAAGTCCTTGTCTCTACAAGCAAGCTTATATTCCAGACACTTCTGGAAAAAATATTGAGCACAGATTGTTTCCAGTTCTTCAACTGGATGTTGAACTCCAAAAGTTATTTATTTTCTTTAAGCCTTAATCTCAACCTTTTGCCTCATCATCTTGAAGAAAAATGCTTCTCAAGACAGGTCTTCATCGTGTGCTCAGAACTGAGCAACGTGCCATTACACTTGCGACAATTTCCAAAGAGCATCGGCACATTCCAGTGTTTGTAAGTAACTGCGCGGGCCAGCCAGGCCTCCGCGAGGAAGACGCCCGTGCTGGCTTAGCGCTGGGGCTCTCCTTCAATGAACAGAAATCAATACAGGTGGGATTTCCCTCTTCTCCTGTGAAATCATTAACGTCATAAGCACAGTGCTTTCATATGACAACAATTGGCTTTAAAGGTGGGCTGTCACCTGTTTCTCGCCCCGAGTAGATGAGAGGCAGGTCTAGAGCTCAGGCTGGCTCACCTTCGGACACCTCGGAGAGAACTCGGCACCTGTCCCAGAGCAGGTGTCCGATCAGGTGTTGCCTCTCTCCTTCCTTCTCTTCTTGCTTCCCCTAAACACTACCCCAGAGGGGAAAAAACCCCATGAAATTACTGAAAATTAATGTAACAAGTTGCCCCCTATAGCCACTCTTCTGTTGCCTTGCTGAAATCAGCAGCCATTACGTTACTGCCCAATGTATTTAACAAAATCACTGTGTGATAAGGCCTCTCCACCCTGCCCTTTCTCTCTCTCTCTCTCTCACACACACACACACAAACACACCCACCCACACACACACCTCAAAACAGTCATAAGAGCTGAGGATCTCAGGCTTTCTCCTCACCATCAAGTGCTACTCTCTTAAATCATCAGAGAAGAAAAATGAGTTTGACAGTATTCAGGGTCGTTTTGGTGCACGAGTGGCCCCTTAAAGGCCTGATCTTGCCTGTTAAATATCTGCCTCATGGGAGAGTCAGAGCCTGACGATTCTGGGAGTTTCTTCAGACTCAAAATTCCTCTCAAGGCCATCTTAGTCTGTGAGTCTGCTCAGGTCCCAGAATACCTTCTACCCTTACCCATTCAGCAGATATAAACCACAGGATCACAGAGTCTGAGAGTAGGGGATGGTCTTAAATGTTCTATTCTGGATTTTAAGCTACAAATTCCTGCCAAGTAGTAATCTAGCCTCCCCAAAACATCTGTAGGAATGAGCTACCCTCTACTTCTAAAAGAAGACCATTTTTGCTTTCAGACAGTACCAATTGTTTGAACGTTTTCATTAGGTCTGGTTAAAGTCTACCTTTCTACAGTTTCTACCTCCTTCTACTTTGTAGAATAACATGAAAAATGTCCAGGGGCTCTTATGCAGAAGACTTTTAAATAGCCAGCGTCAACTATTTCCTATAGAGGAATCTCATGGTTGAGGAATCTCATGGTTGAGCAGGCAGACCTGCCATGTCCGCCATTCCCAGCTGAGGGAAGCAACATACTTCCTTGTGCCTGCGTGGCCTTGTGACCACCACCTTGGTACACCTGCCGGCTGATCTGTGACTTGTGAGTGGGCCTCACACAAATGTTTGTCTGCTAGGGATGATGGTAATTAAATTCATCAATGAGATCCTTTCAATCAATATTTGCACTTGGAAGCAACCTAGGTGCCCATCAGTAAATGAATGGATCAAAAAACTATGGTACATATACACAATGGAATTCTATGTGGAATTCAGAAAGAAAGAAGGAACTCCTACCCTATGCAACAGCATGGATGGAACTGGAAAGCATTATGCTAAGTGAAATAAGCCAGGCAGTAAAAGACAAATACCATATGATCTCACCTTTAACAGGAACCTAAGCAACTAAACAAACAAGAAAGCAAAATATAACCAAAGACATTGAAATAGAAAACAGGCTGACAGTAACCAGAGGGGAGAGGGAAAGGAATTTCAGGGGAAAAGGGAGGGGATTATAGGAACAAGTATAAAGGACACATGGACAAAAACTAAGGGGGGTGGAAATGGGAGGGAGGTGGGGATAACCGGGGTGGGGGGGGTGGACTGGGACGGGAGTAAACGACACAAAACTGTACTTGAATAACAATTAAAATAAAATATTTAAAAAAATATTTGCACTAGGAAAATGGGGCGAGGTCAGTTAGTAACACTTACAAAGCAGATACAGCAGTGAGGAAGCCAAGTCACGTCAAAGATGAAGCCACGTCATGTCAAGGATGAAACACCAGGATCAGAGGCCTGCTGCTGGGGGCACAGGATAGCAACCAGGTTGCCGGCAATTTCCATGGACTCACTCAACAGTTCTAATGATTTCCTGCTCTTGACCTAAATTATAGATGCAGGTAGGCCCAGCCGGACCATGACCCCTCCCTTTCCCAGAGGTTTAACCATGCGTGCTTTCTGAGCTGTCATAATATGACATATAATTGAGATTCTTGCCTTTTTTTCTTTTCACATATATTCTTCCAAAAATTCCTGCATTGCTCAAAATAAACCAAATGGATCTCTAATCGTTGAAACCACAGACATCTAACTGAGAGTTCTCACATTCTCCAAGTGTGGTCTCCAGGCTACAGATCTCCAAACATGAAGTCATCATTGTGCAACGGCTTCCACTCTCTTCAGCTTCTCTGTCGCCCTCTCTCTCCCACCTCCTCTCCCACAATCTCTCAGCCTCACCTTTTCACCCCCAATAATCAGCGTCCGAATGACGCAGATCAAATGGCAACCCATGCTGAGCACATGCTCTGTGTATTCAGCATAAGCAGAACACTTTTATGAAATCAAACATGCGCTTCTTTCCATTTTCTGAATGATCAGACTAAAGACTTCCCAGCCTGGTCAGCCCCAGGGAACCCCCAAATTATGAGAACAAGTGTGTGAAAATGAACTAAAATGGATGATTATCTGGACGCTCTTGAAGCTAATATAATGTGAAGTCTTCTATTGATCTCCCGACTACCTTCTTGTTCGATGAAATAATTAAAAGTGTTGGTTCTCATTTCACTTTACTAGGTAGTATTAGGAAAAGAAATAGAAATAAAACTAAACTCCAAATGTTCTCACATGTAGCCATTTTTCTGGAGGCTAGTAATAGAAAACCTAACTGTGTATAAAACCATAAGATTGTTTAATGAGGTTTCCAAAACTGGGTGCAAGGTCTATGTTTCTTGTGGAGTTTTTTTCCACTCAAGGTTAGAATCTGTAATTCTGCCTCCAGAATTTTGCTTGGCATTTTCAGATAACTATGTTCAAGACGGAAAGTCCTGAAATCTTGAGCCACCGGAAGACTTCCCCTTCTGTCCCCTGAGTCAGGATGGAGGCACATGGCCCAGCTGAGCTACAGAGGAAGGGAGGAAGGGAGTTTCTGGCAAGGGGAAGTGCATTTGTCATGACCAAGCAAAGTGTCTGCCGCAATGTGTTTAGAGTGTTTAAAAATGGGGTTTTATTTTACTACAAAAGTTAAATTATTATTAAAGAAAGTTTGGACCACAGAAGAAAAACATCCCCTAGTGCCATTCCCAAAGTCTTTTCTCAATGCATGTTAACACCGTTTCAACCTTATTACACGTAGTGTGAATTCCTTTTTTCCATTTAACCTATGATTGAGGCTGTACGGTTTTTGCAATAGACTTACCGTGTGGAGGTATGATATAAACTAAAGGATGCAGCACAGAAGGGTGGGAAGAGGGCAGGCTCAGGGGTGAAGAGACTGTATTTGTGGCATGGGTACTGGCACTAATCCATCGCTACATTTCCATTTCCTCAAAATAACGAGGTGTGTTTTCCTTAGTTTTGCCATTTCCAAGGCTACACAATTATGGGAGCAGTGCCTCTGAGGCACACCAGCCACACTGTTCAGACAATGATTCAACACGGCGCGTCTCAGCCACTAAGACAAGCAGACAGGTGAGCCACGTGTTGCTGCCACGTGAAAGGGACGCCCGATATATAACAAAATAACTTACACAATGTAACAAGTAACAGACGGCAATGATGCATACTGGCTCTTCCAATGTTTCAATGGAAGCCAAAAAATGTTTTTTTGTGTGTGGAACTGTTTGATTTTTATATATAGACATCTAGTTTGAAAAACAAAATACTGTTGAGGCCAAACAGAACACGGGTGCTGAGTGCCAGTCTGCCTCTCCAGCTCCACTGGCCGGCCCCTCGGTCAACTCCGGGAGAGGACGCAGAGAAGAGCCGTCCCAACGAGCGGCTTCCCTGGCGGCGGGAGCGCAGTCAGTTACAGGGTCGTCAGAGGTACACCAGGCTGCAGGCTCCATCCCGGTCAGGGCACATACAAGAATCAAGAAATTTATACAGAAATACGTAAAACAACAGATTGCTGTTTTTTTTCTCTTCTCTCTTCCTCTCTTTCTCAGATCAATAAAATAAAAAATAAAAGAGCTGCTTATAAGACATTTTGGCTATATAGCAACTGGGTTATTACAGTAAAAAACATCAAATGCTTATATTAATGGCAAATAAATACAGTATAGTATTTTATCATCTCTGCTGGTTTACATTGACAGTATAATTACTTCCCATCAGCGGTTCCAAACTGCGCCTGGTCTGAGCTGGGCTTTGATGTGCTCTCTTGAGTAAGCGTGCACTGTATGGGAAACAGCGAAGTCCGGACCCTCCCAGGCCACAACTCCTTTTATATGTATTTTTCATGATCCATCTGGTTCAAAGTCAAGTCCTGCATCTTTCCCCTTCATCACGCAGTTCAAGGGAGTAATGAAAACGAAAATGATGAAAGTGTTACACAGGTGTTCCGTGGAGTAAGAACTGCTACCCGGAGCAGTTTACTCCCTTCTGGCCCTGAATGCTGCGTCCTTACGCTCTCCTTCTCAGGGAAAGCGCGACAGAATCACTGGTCACCGCGGTCTTTGCTCTTGGCAGTTCTGACTCTCCAGAGCTGAAAGTGGTGCAAAGTGAGAATTTAACAACTTGGGACTTTTAATGTGATTTCTGCCTTTGACGCAGTTATTAAGAGTTCTAAAAAGCTACAGCCCCTACAAGAACATCAGGTTTCTAAATGATTCATCTCCTCACAGACCTTGATATTCAATCCAGGTGTAGGAATAAACAGTATAGCCCTCGGGTTCCATCCTTCGGAGGCCTTGGACGGGCTTCAGTGAAATTCTATAGCAAAAGGCCCAGTGCTTCCCCTGACTTTCTCTTTGTTCTGCTAACGTTTTATCTCAGAAAAGCAAAGGGATTTCCTTTGGGGATTATGCAGGGGAAACCACCTGAGGCAGTGATAGTGCTTCAATAGAACTATTAAGGAGCTCAAGGAGAAGCTCCTTTTCTGGATGTTCCTGGCGCCAGTCCAGCAGGGAGCCCCCAGCTCTCGCCCCTCCACAGCCTCCCCACAGCCTCCTTCTTTCCTCTCCGGGCCCCAGGGATACCTGGGCAAATGGGAGTCAGACAGAGGGGTGATGCAGAAGTGATCCCAAAGGGAAACAGCCCCCCTCCTCTTCTTTTTCTTTGTATTTTTCAAAAGTTTTTACAAGTATTATTTTGTCAACACTAAATCATTTTGAAATAAACATTTCAAAATCAACAGGAGCCGGTCTCATCCTGCCAGGTCATGGTTTGGAGTCTCTGAGAGGAACAGGGGCAAAGAACAATACAGATGATAAATTTTCTTAGTGACAGATCTGTACAAAAAATGAGATGAAGTGCAGTTTCCTGTTCGTGGAAGGCAAATGCGCTACTTAGTCTACAGATTCGTCCTAGTCAGACTGTTTATTCCCCACTGGGAGTCTACAGAAGGATCAGGGGCCGAGAAGGATTTGTGTCCAGCAGCTACAGCAACGCTCACCCGGCCACACAGGGCTGGATACAACAGTACTGCTTAGGAGCTAGTCAAGAGCCACTAAAAAAAATCTTGAAATGAACAAGGACATAAATCTCATTTCTATTAGATTTGTTTCTCAAATGTTTACATTCTGATTTGTGGCTGAGATTTACTTTAAAAATGTTCAATGGTAACCTGAATGACTGAATTCTAAGTTGACCAGGTTTTTTATTAATTACTCTTGAAGTAAAACAAGTTTTTTTTTTAATTTGGTTAAATGTTAGCTTTAAAATTTTTGCCCTGGCCAGGAAGCTCAGTTGGTTGGAGCATCATCCTGAATGCCAAATTGTGAGTTTGATCTCCAGTCAGGGCACATACAAGAAGCAACCAAAGAATGCAACAAATCTGTTTCTCTCTCTCCCTTTATAAAATTAATATTGTAACATTAAAATAATAATTTTCAAAGAGAAAATTATTTTTCATGGTTCTTATTTTAACTTTGCTGTAGTTTTCTTTCCCTTATTGTGACCACACTTAATATTTTAAGGAAGATGCTTGGTTCATACTATTATTGTTTTGGCTGTATCCCATTTAATTTGATTTAGCCCATTTCTCTTTGTATTTAAAAATGCTCTCCCCTGCATTTTGGGGGCTTGTCTCTGGCCCACACATCATTTAGTGGATTTTAAGTTTTCTTTTCCACGTTTTCTATATGATTGAGCACTTAATTTTGTTATTTCTAATTTTATTGTTTACTCTCTTATAGACTTATGACTTATATCGTGTGGTCTAGAACATGGTAAATTTTTGTTTAAAATACACTTGGGCAGCCCTGGCTGGTGTAGCTCAGTGGATTGAGTGTGGGCCTGTGAACCAAAGGATTGAGGTTCGATTCCCAGTCAGGGCACATGCCTGGGCTGCAGGCCAGTTCCCAGCAGGGGACACATGAGAGGCAACCACACACTGATATTTCTCTCCCTCTCTCCTTCCCTTCCCCTCTAAAGATAAGTAAATAAAATCTTTAAAAAAATAAAATACACTTGGAAAAAAAGCATATTTGCTCATACATATGTTAAATCTGTTTTACTAATTTTGTGTACTTTTACATCACATGGATTAACTAAATTCTACTTCTAAACTTCTGATATTCCCAATTGTGTGTTGCATTTGTCAGTTTTTCCTATTCAGGTACTTTGCTTTATAAATTTCGAAGTTTTAGATGATTGAGTTATTTCTCAGGCTTTTGTTGTGAAATCTACTTTAATATGAGCAAAATCTCAAATCAGAGTCTTTATTTGTAAAAGAGTTAAGTTTGAGACTGGACTCAAAAGAAAATGCAATCGATGTGCTATGCAGAGAAAACAGTAGTTGTGCGCACCTTCCCCTCCCCCATTGACCTTTGCCTGTTGGCAAGCCGTTGACCTATTTCACTAGTGAGTCCAGGCTGGCGTTGTGTGACTTGGATGAGTCACAGTTGGGGCTTATAGAGGACAACCTGGCAATTACACTGTGTTCCTAGATTCAATGTACATTCATAAATCCTCTGGTGCATAACATTAAAACCTCGTGACTTGCTAAGGCAAAACAGTAGAAACCATCAGGGGAAACGAAGCATGTAATGTATTGATGGTATGATTCCACTTGAATACTATGGACAGGCCCATCTGTTTTTATAATTAAATTTGTTATTGAGTTGAGCATGATTATTTGTCAATACTTCCAAATACTAGAATTTTTTTTTCTTTCAGCTAACCAGGAACAGACTGTTTTTCTCTCAGTCCTTTCAGATGCATAGAATTCACCGGGGGCATAATAAACTTCCAAGTTTGTTCTAACCATGAATGAAAAGTTAAGTGAGGATCTGGACTGCCTTGTTACACCAGGCAGGAAACAAATAAGACCTGTTCTCCGCGTGGTCAAAAAAGGATAGTGTGAGCTCTAGGTCGGTCCACATTTCAGGCCCTTGTCCCACTTCCTGTTTTCGTGTCATCTGTATCTGGATAATGATGGCAATTTCACTCTTAGGCCGAGTTCTGCTGGAGTTGCTCAACGGCCAGCCTTTGACCTGAACCTTGAGGGTTCTGTGTATGGAAATCTAATCTCCTAAATATATTTATTATTATTGTTGAACTTTTAAAATATACGCTAACTTTGGATTAAATATCACACTTTCATCTGTTACTACTGGTCGAGCTAAGAACTCTCCAAACTGGTAGAGAATTTTTATGAGTTTGAGTCAAAATTGATGACACCCCAGGGAGCAAGGTCTCAAATGCTCTGAAGAATAACAATTTTGCCGTTTCTTTTATGTATCTGAAATTAAGGAGAAAATATAAAGATTACGTGAAGGTGGGAGAAAGCAAGACCAGCACTGGAGAGTGTTAAGTGCTTGAGGGTGGGCACCTTATTGGAAAGTGGGGTCTGAAAGGGAGCACTTCAAAGCTGTGTTAACCTGGATGCGCAGAAGCTAGGGACAGGGCTTAAGGCAAAAATAAGCTTTGTTCTTTCCATTTTTATTTATTTATTTTGAGAGTGCGAGAGAGACAGACAGACATCCATTTGTTGTTTCACTTATTTCTGCATTCCAAGTGCCCTGACCGACCCACAACCTTGGCGAATTGGGATGACACTCTAACCAACTGAGTGGCCTGGCCAGGGCCATGCAAAGAAGTTATGTGACTGTGGTGTGACTACCCACCAAGACCTCCCAGTCCAGAACTTATGATCGGATCACCCTGTGAAGTTACTTTCCATAGGACCAACCCCCTTTTTTTTTGTCCATCACACTTAAGATTCGTTTAGTCCCTGTATGTCTTCCATAAGTTATAGTTGAAGTCATGTTACTCAGACATGCGGTTTACATAAACAAAATGATTAATAAGAGTAATAGCTTCATTTACTGAGTACACAAACAAAATGATTAATAGGGGTAACAGCTACATTTATGTTCTAGATATTGTATTAATCATTTCACAAACATAATTCACATTAGTATTTTCACCTTTTACAGTTAAGGAAACTTCAGCTTTGTGAGTACCTTTCCTAAGTCACGTCACTAGAGAAAAGCAAAGCCACTTTGCACCCAAGTCTTTCTGGCTTTGAAGACTGTGCATATAACTACTGATCTGTACAAGTAGCAGATCATGGCCATGCCCATTCAGTCCCAGATATCAAGCATCTAAAATTTACATCTAAATTTAGATCTAAATCATCTAAAATGGAAATGTGATTTCTTCTAGTCCATTCGGTCTGGTTTTTACTGCTCTTGTCTCTAAGTGAAATGAACGGCAATGTTTTAAAGCCCCTTGAGTAGATGA
Source organism: Carollia perspicillata (assembly GCA_004027735.1). NCBI lineage: Eukaryota > Metazoa > Chordata > Mammalia > Chiroptera > Phyllostomidae > Carollia > Carollia perspicillata. The sequence goes on from PVKM010010939.1 coordinate 20,240, forward strand.
AGATTTTCATTTACTGAACACCTGTTTAGCTTCTATGGATGAGGCAAAGTGCTAGGTGGGGAACCTAATGATGACAGTTCTTGCTTTTTTGAGAAGCCAGATCACAGTGGAAGAGGCAGAAATGCAACTGTATTGCACTCTGTGTTATGAGACATGCAGGGAGTGGAAGGGAGTTACTATTTCACACGGGGCCATTTAGGTGAGCCCCTTGAAAAGGCAGCAGCCTGTGAGCAGGGCTGGAATGTTACAAGGGACACCTGCAGACAGAGCGTTCCAGGCAGGGGACCTGGCAAGTACGAATGCCCTCAGGTGGGAGCCCGTTTGCTCCTTCGAAGGGAAGCAAAGAGGCTGCTGTGGCCAGAGGTCGGTGAGTGAGGGTGACTCAAGGGGAAGGGGTGCCAGGTCCAAGAGGAGTGGGAAGGTGAGCACTCATAGTGGGTGATGTAGGTGGTCAGAAGTGGTGGGGTACTTCATATGTTCTGACAAGATCTGCTGAAGGAATGGAATGTGGGGTGTGAGAAAGGAGAGTCAAGGATGACTTCGAGGTCTTCAGCCTGAGCACATAAAGGTTTGTGATGCCTAAAATATGTGGCAACATCAAGCTGTACACAGTGGTTAAAGCTAGACCAATGGTTTCTCAAGTGTGGGCCTCAGGCAACAAACATCAACCTCACCGGTGAGCTTCTCAGAGATGCAAACTATTGGGCCCATTAACCTAGTGAATCATAAACTCTGGGAATGGGTCCCAGGAAACCGTTTTGACAAGTTTTCCAGGAGGTTGTTATGCACATCAAAATTGAGGCAGCTAGATAATAACAAGTTTAGTATTTCCAGGTTTCAATCATTAAGAAAAAAAAAAGAAAGAAACAACTTTTTTAAATAGGTAAAATGTCTTTATTGTTTGAAGCATAAAAAAGTAAACAAAATCAGTATGACACTTCATTTCTTATTTAGTCTTCTCAGTGAGGTTATAAAAATACAATGCCACTTAGTTGGTATAAACTCTTGAAAATGTCTAGACGTTCACCCTTAATATAATGTAAGAAGGCACTTGAAACACAATGAAATATAAAAAAAACAACCTCATGGATACAAAGCAATTTTTGAAATTGCTTTGAGAAAAATTTCTAGACTCCTACAGAAACAAGACTTCATTTTCTCTTTACCCATGTCACCTACAGATGTCACGGGTGTCCCTGTCTTCTCACACCCACACCTGCCTTGTCCTTGATGTTAGTTGGCAGAAAAGCAAACTAAAATTAATGTTTTTCTTTAACTTAATCTCTTATTTTGTTGAAGATAAAACAAGATTCTTAACTCATAACTAAGATTTTTACTATGCCTGGCTCATTTTCATTTTGTTTCAAATCAAAACTCTATTAAAAAAATAGGAGGACAGTGATGTCAATGTTTTTCTTTAAGTACCTATTATTCAGCTGCCAGAATCACCCCAAGCAGCATTTCTGAAGCATGTGAACACACACGTGTATATTTTGAAATACTGTTGCTGCATCATACTGGCTTTGAGCATCAGGATTTCAGAGTTAATGTAATCTTTGTAAACTGGGACCACAGGTTAGAATACAACTCATGTCTTTCAGCGCACTCATTGATGAAAGAAAAGATGCATGCTTCACATATTTTTAACTTCATTTTCTTTCAGGTTGGTCACGGGTAAACAGTATACACCATCCATTAAATGAAAACCCACTGACCTACATCATATCTGTAATGTTGCTAATTAAAATAAGTATGCTTGCTGTGGAAGTTGTGTTTTGGGAAGTTTTGTAAGGTCATCTTTTTAAGGCATTGGTAAGAAAGGATAAATATTTTCTTTGAACTGAAAGAAATACAAGACAGATTATTAACTCATTTTTCTGCAATATATGATGCTATTTTAGAGGTAAGTGAATTATTTCACCCCAAGGGTGTTCAATAAAAAAATTCATTAATTGCTTTAAAAAATTGCATGAACATGGTTAATCTGAAATGATTTAGTAACGAAATCCAGAGATTTGGTCACTTTCCTGGTAGAATTTAGACTAGAAATGAAAACTGACATTAAAATAACATGGGGAAATTATAGAGCCATTTGAATGCTTATCACTTTATTACTGCAATCATAAATGATAATGTTTGAATTAGTTCTTCACATCGATTTGTGTGTTTAAATTCATCCTTAATTATGCCTTTTTCTGCCTTTTATTCCGTTGGTCACCCTTTTAAGAAATGCCATGACAATTAGCACGTGGTAGTGTTACATGGAGCCTCACGCCCTCCCTTCCTGTCTGTGCGTCTGTGCTCCTTTACCACGCCTCTGCTCCCACTCTGCTACTTAACTTTTCTGTTGGATGGCATTGCAAAGCTTTTGCTGATTTTCAAGGCAGTCTTTCAGTTTATCCTCTGTCAAAGTCAGTCGCTGCTCCAAGATCGAAACAGTCTGCAAAAAGGGGGACAACATAATCAGTGGTTGGTGACCTGGTGGTGAGGGTGATGATGATAATCTCTGCGGAGGAGATCCTTTTTACATTTGGAATGTCCACCCTTTTGCCAGGAAGTTGGCTCAGAAACGGGCCCCAAAACTTGTTCTGCTTCTGGCCCCTACCACAGGGCAAAACACTGTCATGCAGTTTGACGAAAAGGAAAAAAGGAAAAATCCAAACTGATGCATTTGAGGAGAAATAGAATACAATAACAGACCCCTGCAGACAATTCGTATGTCTGACCTTCTAAAACATCAATGCCGGGAAAGAGGCCGCGTGCAACAACGTAAGTGGTGGCACCACAAGCCACGTGGGCATGTGGGGAGCGGGGAGAGGGGAGAATGTCACATGCCCAGCCCTGGCGCTGCTTTAACGTCATCACTGGTCCTTCGATCCCAACCAATCTATGACAGATCATACCTACACTACGCCAGAGAGCTGAATACCTAGTTTACTTGGGAAATGTAAAAATTGCTACCAGTCCTCACGCCCAAAAGAGGACAACAGCACTTCTGAGGGCTGTTCGGAAGACTGGGTGAAACGACCCAAGGACGACGCTCGAGTCAGCTGGCACACGGGGGATGACGGGTCTCAGCCAGTTTAGCTCCTTCATCTAATACATGAATTCATGGCCACGCAGATGCACACATGGCTACGCTCAGATCTGGGAACTCTAATTTTATTTGTGATATTGTTTTCATCTCCCACCTTCTACATCTTAAAAAACTTTTATTATAAGATAAAACAAATTCGAGAAGGTGCGTAACACATGTGCCACACTGAATCCTCACGAAAGACGCGCTGCTACAATCAGCACCCAGGTGGAGAACTAGCACTCCGCCGGCCACTGCACAGTGCCTTTCCCACTGTCATCAGAATCGCCACTCCTGCCCTCCCCCACAAAAGTTACCATCCCGACCATTACAGTAATCACTTTCTTGCATTTATTATTTTATCTTTCAGGTGACATCCCTAGACACTATAATTTTGTCCTATCCATTTTCAAGATTTGATATACCATTTAAAGTTTTTTTTTTTTTTTCAATAGGCTCCTATCCCTTCCCTTTCTTTTCTTTACAAGCTGTCTGTTGTCGGGCTCTGGCTATTTGAATGCAGAGTCTGCACCAGTGTGGATTTGAGGACGGGCACATGCAGGGTACGGTGCAGTCTGTTCTTCTACCCTCCTTATTCTCTGTCAGTGGGCAGCTGGATTCAGGCTAGTAAGATTTAGGGTAGAGCCCAAAGACTGTATGTGGTGGTCTATTCTTCCATTAGAAGACACAGTAATAAGGTATGGTTTTTCTCTTTTCATGATGTTAGTAACCAGTCAATGCCAAGATCTATTAATTCTTGGGTACTGTAAATGATGATATTCTAGTTCCATCATTAAAAATATGTTAATAAGTATAATTTATAAATAAGAGTCATTTCTCTCATCTACGGTTTGCTTACCTAGTGGAAGAGTTCATAGGGGAAAGGCTGAATAAATGTTTGGCTATTTTAGTCAGCAAGTTTCAAGATAATGTCCTTTCAGCCTTGGAAGGAAAGTAATTTTTTAAAACTGTCATTATTTAATAGATTTTGCTTTCATATTTAATACTATAGATCATGACAATTTAAAAGTAAAAGTGATGCTGGCAATATATTCTGCCATTTCTTTCTCTTTTTGTTAATAATACATATTTTATTTATTTATTTAATTTTAGACAGAGGGAAAGAGAGAGAGAGAGAAACATCAATGTGTGGTTGCTTCTTGAGTATCCCCTTCTTGGGACCTGGTCTGCAACCTAGGCATATGCCCTGACTGGGAATCGAACTGGTGACCTTTCAGTTCACAGACTGGTGCTCAATCCACTAAGCCACACCAGCCAGGGCTATTCTACCATTTCTGGAGCACCCGCCATGTGTCAAGCACTTTGCCGGATACTTCACATACATTATCACAATTCTACCTGCTAAAGCTGTTAAGAATATTATCATACCATTAACACTGGTAGACTTCATTTATCTACCATCTAAAACATAATTTCACTTTATTTCTAATTATAGTTCAGTAGGGAACTATGATTAAAAATTAGAGATACACGCTGCCGCTGAATTGGAGGCTCAGCCATCTGTAGTTAAGAGAATCGGAGCGTGTTCGTCGCATTCAGCACTTGCCCACAGATTCGCTGTTCCCGTTCTGCAGGTGTGCTGTGCCTGCTTTTAACCACTTTCATGCGTAAACGCCAGCTGGCTACTCAAAATTAACGAGAAGAGATCAGGCACTCAGTAAAGCCTGAAGTGATTCATTTATCCATAACTTAGGTAAAAATAAGAGGAAATGGGTCATGAAGCTGAAAGCGTGAAGGATGGAAAGATTCACGGGGGAGAGGTCATCACAAGGACCCGCCATTGCAGGCAGTAGGTTAGCTGAGGAACTGATGGCAATGCGGGAAACAAGACAACCCAACCTGAATTTGGCACGAAGCTGGACACTTCACCCTGTATTTAGTGGCTGCAAACCCTGGCTATCACACCAAATCAAATGGGGTAACTGGAAGACTGATGCCAGACCAATGTAAACGAATTCTCTGGAGATGAGAGTGAGGCATCGGCATGCTTTGAACTGTTCAGGTGATAATGTAGAGCCAGGAGTGAGAACAGAATTAGATGATTTTTATGCAAGAGCTATTTCAAGTTGAAATATTTAACCTGGAAAAGTAGTCAACGCCTGTCTAGATCACACTAGAGCCTCTCATTCTGTGTAACTGTGACATGTCTGCTGACGAATACTGGTGTTCTCCGTCTATATATCAAAGAGGAACAACAGAAAACTTCCAGAGAAACACTGACTCAGCAAAGCTGGAAGAGAAACCTCTGGGGCATCAGTTTCAACCCACCACTTCCCCTAAACGCCATCTATCTCTCCTGACCAGGAGTTGGAAGACATCCATGGTATTCCTTCTTTGCAAAGGTAAACTGGCATGAAAGGTCGCAGTAAGACTCTGAAGCGCAAATGCAAAATCCATCACTTTCAGAAGAACCCAGCATCAATGTAAGAAGCTTTGGAATGAGGGAAGTTATGTATCAGAGAGGGAGGATATCTTCAGAATGAAGAACTGTAAACACTGCCATTCTAACCAGGAACGGTGGATCCCAATACATTGGTTTTATGCCACTAAATATGTTGTTGATAACATCCTAATCTGAACACATCAAAAATTCTTAGGGTAAAACTTGACTGCCCAGAATCACACACACTTCCCGCATGGAGAGCTGCGACCACTACTTTTCACGGTCTCTACCGGTCCCTTCTGGCCCTGGATTGGAGATAGAGTGCTGTGCGTGTGGGGGGCAGGGGCGTGGAGGGGCCGTGACCCTATTTCCACAAGACCTTCCTAGAGCAGCGCAGCAGAGCAGGCCCTGCTAGGCTGGTTGCCACCTTGCGCTCGCCTCTCTGGGAAAGAACAGTTCCCCCTGCTCTGCTAGTTTCACAGGCTGCTGTGACCAGGACTGCCCTGCGTGCCCTCCCTCCCAGGGCTCAGTGAGCCAACTCGCCTGTGTCAGAACGTTGAGCTGTTCCATGATATGCTCCAGGGCATCCGTCACGGCGAGGGGTATGCTTCTTTGACTCTCAGAAGGGAGGTCACTCATGTCTTCTGCTTTCTTTTTCAAGGTTGTTGGTGAACATTCTGATGACATCAGAGAAGGATTCAAGAAATACCTGTCCATCTCTTCACCCTTGTGTGGGAGGGTTCTAACAATAGTTTCCGTTGTCTTCAACATCAGAGAAAAGATAGAAAGCATTATATTCTCCAAACTTTAAAATAATATATATAAAAGTTTTCAATATTCTCTTTCTAAAAGCCCAGCTTTCCTTTAATTGTTTATTCTCAACTGTGACAAAGTATGGAAATTACAAGTGTAATAAGAAAATGAAGCTAACGAATACAGAAAATCCACAGTTTTCTTGTCTTATTTTTTTCCGTGAACTACACTTTCCATGTATCTGTCTGAGGGAGCAGCTGTTCTACCATGAAAAGATTGTTAGATGCACTCTTCCTTCTTAATCTAAAAACAGTATCACACGCATTAAGGTGATTATTAATTTAAAAAAGTAGAAAATACCAAGTATTGGTGAGGATGTGGAGAAATCGAGACCCACGTGCATTGCTGGTAGGAGCGTAAAACGCTGCAGCTCCTGTAGAAGGTTTCCCTGCTCCTCACAAAGCTAAACATAGAATGGCCATATGACCGAGCAATCCCACTCCTGAGTGCACACCTACAACAACTGAAAGCAGGGACTTGAACAGATACGTGTACAGCAATGTTAATAGCAACATTACTCAAAACAGCCAAAAGCTGGGAACAACCCAAGATCCATCGACAGATAAATATATAAACAAAATGTATAAACAATGGACTGTTACTTAGCCATAAAAATAAGTAGAATTCTGATACATGTTACAACATGGATGAACCTTGAAAACATTACACTAGGTGCAATAAGCCAAAAGAAAATACTGTATAATTCTCCATACACATGGTACCTAAAGTAGGCAAAGTCAGAGGCAGAAAGTAGAGCAGGGGTTACTATGAGCCGGGAGGAGGGGAACTCAGAGCGATGTACCTATTGCTTCATGGGCACAGAGTTTCTATTTGGAATGATGAAGGAGTTCTTAAAATAGATATTGGGAATGGTTACACAGCATTGTGAATACTTACATAATGCCAGTGAACTGTACATTTAATAATAATTAAAATGCTAAGTTTTATGTAATGTATATTTTACCATAATAAAATAAAAATCAAACAAAACCCTCCAAATATATGGCAGTGAACACTCTGAAAATAAAATTAAGAAGACAATTCCACTTACAACAGCATCAAAAAGAATACAATACTTAAAAATAAATTTAACAAAAGAAGTGCAAGACCTGTACATTGAAAACTACAAACCACCACTGAAAGAAACTGAAGAAGATCTAAATCAATGGAAAGACCTCCTATATCCCATGCTCGTGAACCACAAGACTGCATATTGTTGAGATCGCAATACTCCCCAAATTAATATATACGGACTCAACCTCCTCTCTATCAAAATCACAGCTGCTTTTAAAAGAAATTGACAAGCTGATCTAAAAATTCACATGAAAATACCAGAAACCCAGATGAGCCAAAATAGCCCTGAAGAACAACGCTGGAGAGCTCACACTTCCTACTTTCAAAACTTACGAAACGGAAGTAGTTAAGACAGTGTGGTTCTGGCATAAAGAGAGACATACAGATCGATGAACAGAATTCAGAGTTTAGAAATAAACCCTTCCACTTAGAGTCGTTTGATTTTTGACAAAGTTGCCATGACAATTTAATAGGAAAAGCACCGTCTTTTCAACAAATGGTGCTGGGAAAACTGGATACCTTAATTCAGAAGAATGGATTTGGGCCCCTAGCTCACATCACATACAAAATTAACTCAAAATGGGTCACAGACTTTTATGTAAGAAAACTGTAAAAATCTGACCTGGCTGGTATGGCTCAGTGGATTGAATACCGGCCTGCGAACCAAAGGGCTCCTGGTTTGATTCCCAGTCAGGGCACATGCCTGGGTTGTGGGCCAGGTCCCCAGTAGTGGGTGCATGAGAAGCAACCATACATTGATGTTTCTCTCCATTTCTTTCTCCCTCCCTTTCTGTTTCTCTAAAAATAAAAATCATGATAAATAAATAATCTTTAAAATAAGAAAACTGTAAAAGTCTTAAAAGAAAACACAAAAGTAAATTTTCCAGATCATGGATTAGACAGAGGCTTCTTCTATATAACACCAAAAGTACACATGACAAAATACAACTAACTAAATAAATAATTTGGACTTTATCATATCAAAATTAAAAACTTTCATGCTTCAAAATATACCAACAAGAAAATTGGGAAGATACCCACAGAAAGGGAGAAAATACTTGCAAAATTATATATTTGATTAGAGACTTGCATGAAGAACATAGAGAGAACACAATTCAAAGATAGAAAGATAAATAACCCAAATAATCTGCATAGACACTTTTCAAAAAAAGTTGCACAAATGGCCAGCAGCACATAAAAAGATGCTCATCATCATTAGGAAAATGCAAACCAAAATTACAATGAGATTACTTGTAGGGGCCCAGCGGCCATAAGGGGTTAAGGAGAGGGTTTCTCACCGCGAGAGTGGTGTGGAAACCTGGTTTCTAGCCTCAAGGCCGTTCTGGGCCCAGACTACCTCCCAACTGCTGATTATCTGGTTGTTCCCATGCGCAGGGGGAGGGCATGGCCCTTCTTCGCAGGTGCGAGAAAAGTATGCACTAATGAGAACCTTGTTCTGTGGGAACTTGTAAGTTTTTATCTCAAGGATACGCTTTGTAGCTTCTGAGGCACGGTGATTAAAAGCTTTGCGCTCTTTCAATAAACTCGCCATGACCAGCAGAGTCTTGGACCTCTCTGTTAATATTATTATTAGTAATAATAATAATACATCCCTCACCCTGACTTGTGAGCCCCCCTGCCGCAGTGGGCTGCGACAATTACTACCTTCATACTTAGTAGGATGACTAAAATAAAAAAAACAGAATGGTAAAAGATGTAGAGAAATTGCAACACTAATACACTGCTGGTGGGACTATAATGGTGCAGTTTGGTAGTTCCTCAAAATGTTAAAAATAGAATTACCAGATGATCTTGCAATTCCAAGCCTTGGTATATGTCCAAGAGAAATGAAAACATACAGCCATGCAGAACTTGTACATGAATGTCATAGCAGCATTATTCATAATAGCCCAGAAAATGGAAACCACCATGTGCATCCCAATGCTGTGATAATAAATGGGTAAGCAAAATGTGGTGTCTGTACAATGGACATTAGTTACTGACAAAGAGGACTGAAGTACAGATACACACTACCACGTGGATGAATCTTGAAAACATTAGGCTGAGTTATAGAAGCCATACACATAGACCACATGCAGTGTGATTCTACGCACACGAAATGGTCAGAATAGACACACATAGGAAGACAGACTGAGATGAGCAGATACAGGGGCTGGGGAGAGGGAAGAATGGGGAGAGACTGGTAATGGGTATGGGGGTGATAAAAATGTTCTAAAATTCTTTTTGGAGTGATGAAATACTCTAACATTAGATAGTGGTAATGGTTACACAGTTTTGTGAATGTACTAAAAACTACTGAATTGCACACTTTAAAAGGGTCAATCTTATATTATGTGAATTATATCTCACTGAACCTATTAAGACAATCAACAAAAATCCAACTACATGCATCACAGAAGTTTGCGTTTTTTTGAAATTGTTAATCAATTTGTCATTTCTGGAAAGGCCAGAACCTAGTTAACAGATCAGTCATTGAACTTGGGGGGCCTGCACACCGGGTGTTCAGTGAAGAATGGGGCCATCAGGCGGAGGGAAGATTTAGGATCGTAGTCTAAGTTTCAATACACCTTAGTGAGGGTTTTCTTGTTGTGACCAGCAACAGGTACAATGACATGTGGAGATGTAAAAAGGGGAAAGGTGGGGGCAGAGAGAGGAAAAAGTGCTAGATCTCCATCCCGCAACCTTAGCTGACTGACACATCTGTCTTTCTGTCTCTCAAAGGTTTTGGAATCTAGATATTAGGAGATTCTTTCTCACCAACCAGCCCCGCCTTTGCATCCTGTTTGTACAGGGAAAGAGTGAGGTGCAGAACTTGGGGAAGTTTCAATGCACTCATGTATAAAAAACAACACAAAATGACTGAGAAGGGAAAAACATATTTAAGATCCTGGGCTATTATTAGGAACCTAGCAAATGAGGCTTCGGTACCTCCTGCTCCCAGTTCAGTGAGGTCCTCTCCTATTTCAAAGTTGCTAATATTCCTTTTTGGGGTGAATGCTTACTGAATACCAACATCATACGAAGCATTTACCAGTATTAAATGTGAACAAGACGTGATGCCTACTCTGGAGGATTCCCTGAGCAAGGCTGAGATCCCTGGCAGTGCCTGGCATGCTGAATGAACTGCTGAATGAACAAGAAACACAAGCAGACAAATGATTGAGAGACTGTGGAAAAGAACAAATGCGTCAGTGGTCCATACGAGGAGGAAATCACACCGTGCTCCCTTATCTGTTACTTTTACTGCTGACACGTGAAGGGCAGTGGGGTAACAATAATTCACTCATTGATTTATTCAACAAAGGCCTCCAATGGCAGGCATTAAAGCTACGGCAAAGAACAAGTCAAATGTGGTGGCTTCCTTCAGGAACCTTAAGAGTTCTCCAGGGACCCACTTTTTCCCAAAGGGTGGCAAGGCAGTCACCACCCCTCAGTTCATCTTAGGGAAGCCCATGGTTGACATTTCAAACACGGAAAGTGCAGCTTCCCCAAATGCGGGAATGAATCTAAGTGGTGGAGAAATTCTTATCTTTAGAGGTTAAAAAGCTTCATTTTCCATCTGAACATATAAAATAGTATAAAAACACAGAGTTGACTGATGCAAACAACTCTGATAATCCTAAGAGTTTGGTATAAAACCTGTCATATTCTGTGGACAAATGACTCTTGACAGGTTTTTTAAATGCCACGGTTAATTTTAATGCATAATACTTCATATGTCACTTACATTAGAGAATAAATTTCTTTTAATGCACCATGAGAAAGTGAAAATTGCCATGGCTAGTGTAGCTCAGTGGATTGAGCATTGACCTGTGAACCAAAGGGTCACTGGTTCAATTCCCAGTCTGGGCACATGACTGGGTTGCGAGCCAAGTTCCCTGGTGCGCAAGCATCAACCAAACATTGATGTTTCTCTCGCTCTCTTTCTCCCTCCCTTCCCCTCTAAAAATAAATAAAATATATTTTTTAAAAAGGTAACTCCTTTAAAAACAAAAAGGAAGTGAAAACTGTGGCATTTGAAAGCACATTTTTATTAGGACACTAACCATCCAACAATGTAATCAAGGTCCACACATGTAAACTATTACTATTTATATAATTAACAATGGACCATTCAAGATACTGTGGTGCTCATTTACATGTGAGTTCATAAATCACATTTACTTTCTTTCTTCCTGTCCTCTCCTCCTACTCCCCACTGTCTGGGCTGGCATGTCAGACTAATCACTGTTGCCACTTCCCTCTCTGAAGTCTTTGTTCATGCCACTGGTAGGGCATTTGTAACTCCTTGTTATATTTGTGCTTCCATGTCTGTGTTCCCTATTAGATTATATGGTACACTCTGTTATCTTACTGGGCATGAGCCAAAGGGCTCAACGTTTGTTGAACTGAATTTAATTCATGGTTCTTCATCAGCTGAGCCGTTCACAAAAATATAAATGTTAATAATTTGACAGTATTTGGAGAGAAGTACAAACCCACGGTGAAACCAGTATCATTTTCTATTAAAAATTGCTGTCTTAAATGCCTCCACAGAGGTGCAATGGGGGAGAAATGAAAGGTTTATCAATGCAAACCACTTCTTGGTTTTCATCCCCTAAAAGCATAGTGGATGGTTTCTGGTGGAAGAATGTAAGGATTTTCTGACACATGTGAATGCCAAAGTAGGCATTTCACATATAAAGATAATCAGTGCCTTAAATTTCTGATGTATCTTTAATAAGTGGGTTTAAATAAGTCAGTGTTGGCTTATATCTAACATTTCTAGTTTTGGTTTATTTCTGTAAGTGGGGAACAAAACAGACAAAAGTCAGAAGAGTCTATCCAGAAGTGGTCTTGACCCCTCCAGCAAAAGTGAGTTTCCCAGCATCGAAGGCTCTAAAATAGACTTGGGATAGTCACTTGTCAGGGATATTGTGAGAAATACACAAACATTAGATCAAGAAATTCAACAGAATGCCCTTTAAAGTCCTTTCCATTCCTGACATTCTGATATTTCTAAGTCACCACACACACAGAGACTTATAAACTGCCTGTCTGAATTAGACTAGCATAACAAAAATAGTTTTGCCTAGACAAAAATAAAAGCAAACATCATTTTCAAAGGAAAAAATGGATCATTTATTTTTAATGATAATATTTAAAATAGGGATTAGAAACTTCCATAATCTCTATAATGGAATTTAAAATAATGAAGACATAGCACTCTTCAAACAATAAGCATCTACATGCCAGAAAAATTCTAGGCGCCTGCGACACTGAAGTGTATTAGTTTCCTACTCCTGCTGTAACAAATACAAGTCTAATGGCTTCAACACCACAAATGTATTATCTTGAAGTTTGGAAGTTCAGAAATCCAAAATAGGTTTTATGGCTAAAATTAAGGTGCTGACAGAGCTGTGCTCCTTCTGGAGGCTCTAGGAGACAACTTGTTCCTCACCTTTTCCAGCTTTTAGAGGCTATCCACACTCCTTGGCTCACGGCTGTATCACTTTCATCTCTGCTTCCAGTGTCCTAGCTCCTCTATTTCCTATGCCTCCCTATTTCCGCTATGAGGATACTTGTGATCGCATTGAGTCCACCTGGGTAATCCAGGATAATCTCCACAGCTCAAGGTCCTTAACTTCATTATGTGTGCAAAGTCCCTTTTGCCATATAAGGAAGCATGCAGAGATTCTCGGGGATGATGACATGGACATCTTTATGGGGCCATTATTCTGCCTACTACAAGGAATGAATTAACAAAGAGATCCTGCTGACATAAGGTTATACTCCAGTGAATGAGTAGAAAAATAAATATATAAATATGTGATGTAATGTCGGGTAGTGACAAGGGTTATAAAGAAAACTAAATCTGGGTAAAGCATTACATTAAGACGTAGGTCCATTGAGGATGTGATTTTTAATGGGAGACAGAGAATAAGTTCTGGGCATGTTAAATTTGAGATGCCTATTTAGGCTTCCAGGGGCAAAGCCATGAGTGCATTTGGAAATACATGATTTGAGATTTCACTGGTGAGGCCGTGGAGAGTTATTAGAATATATGCACTAGGTTTTACAAAACTGACAAATGAATAGCCAGATGAAGAGGTACATAGGGCAAGGTCTAGAAAGGTCCCAAGTACAAGAGTTTCTGTTCTGTTGGAGTTGGGGTGCTTGGCATATAAACATTTACAGCCATGGGTCTATGCCAGACAAGAAAAGAGCTGCGAACACTTTAGAAGGCAGGAAGAGAAGGAGCAGGAAACGTTGCTAGTGCTTGTAAGATAGGAGGGGAAGTGGCCCAAGAGCCACATGAGAGAAGAGTTTCAAGAAGAAGGAGTAATCATGAGGCCCAAGTACTACAGAAAGGCTTATTTAGATGACTCACTGGGACCTCAGCATGAGTA